>RJWM01051543.1:0-10395 GCA_004363535.1 Dasyprocta punctata
CCTCCTGCCTCAGCCTCCGGAGAGAGAGCTGGGATTAAAGGTGTGCGCCACCACGCCTGACTTGAAAGTAAATGCTTCTTCTTTTTTTTTTTTTTCCTGGCACCGGGGATCAAACTCACAGCCTCACACCTGCCAGACAGGCGCTTAAGCCAGTGAGCCAAACTCCCAGCCCTAGTTTTTTGAGGCAGGGTCGTACTGTATAGATCAGGCCGGCCTTACGCTCGCGTTGTAGCCCAAGCCAGCCTCGAACTCACAACGCTCCACCTACCTTAGCCTCCCGAGTGCTGGGATTAAAGGCGTGCGCCACCACGCCCGGCTTTGGAAGTAAATTCTAAGGAGAAAAAAATGACTATTTTTCCTGTGAAATCAAACTTCCAAAGTACATGCTATAGGTAGGGTCAAGACTAATGAGCAAATATAAGATTTTTAATTTCACTTGTTTTTTGTTGTTTTAATATGAACTGATCTTTTGTTACATCTAGGATCTATGGTTCTAATCTTGTGATTATGATTTATGATTATATTCAAAAATACAAGTACAAAAAGATAATCACTTCCAATCCAAACAAATGTGTTATGTTTTTGTTAAAGTAAAATATTTATAAAGAAGTTTTTCTTGCCCTCACATCCCTCCACGCCCCAAATTCACTTTCAGACTATGGGCTGGTATCAACAACTTGGTTCAAAGAAATTCTTTTCATTGTTCTGAATGACAATGCAGTGATTTAGAAATTTTTATGATTAGAGGACATGCAATAGTGCTTGCCAAATTAGTTTTGGTCACTAGAAAAACTGTTTTCAAGGTCAGAATTTTTGACGGAGGAATATTTTCAGAAATCTTAGATTACATTCATGTAAAGTCCCAGATGTTTTCTAATTTTATTGTAACTGGGAAGAAGAGTAAACATAAACACCTGAAACTCATTGGGCTTTAAATGAAAGATTCTAACTAGTAGCAAAGCCCAAAATCTTTATGTCTTGACCTCTTCTCATTTGCTTTTTTTAGCATTGAGGTTTAAGTCCTAGTTTATAATGAATATTCTATGGCATAAGTGCATCAAGAGAGATAAATTATCTCTGTTTATACTCTATTCAGCAAATATTTACTGAAAGTCTTCAATGATGCACGTGATGTTTTAGAGGTGCATTTATATAGGTTGCATATTAACCACAGTTAAAAACATATTATTTCATATTATCTACAGTCACTTATGGACAATTTAAATTATGCTAAGCATTCTTCTAGATTATATAGCATAAATGCAAGAAAGTATGATCCTAGATTTCAAGTTCATGATGTAAAGAGAAAAGTTAACAGGAGAAATATTTAATAAGCTTTCACTCAGGATCAGACATTAAGCTAAAATGGGAGGGTACAGCAGTATTCAAGCAAATAAGGGTCTTGCCCTCATGAGCATCAGATTCTAGGGAAGAAAACAAAATGTGAACAAATAAACACATAGTGTAAACAAATAAACACATAGTATCTAGTATATTATAGAAAAATAAGATGATGCATCTAGAGTAATTGAAAAAGAGGTTACCTTGGATTGAGGATGAGAGCCTGTAGAAGTGACAGCTGAACAAACTCCTGAAGAATTACAATAAAAATGCCACGACAGAGCTAGAAGTTATGAAGATCAATAACAGGAAAGTTCTGATGTGGGCAAGACCTGTGAGTGTTTGCAGAATAGAATGACCTTAGTATTGTTGGAGAAAGATGAGGATCTGGGGTGAAGAAGGATTTGAGATGAAGTTAGAAAGATAGAGCTAGATTCACAGTGGTCTTTGGAGACCATGGAGGGACATTAGATTTTTAAAATATTAATCCAATGGGAGCATATTAGAAGACTTAAAATAGGTTACCAGTCTAATCTGATGACATTTTAGAAGTCACTCCAGAGGTTATATGGAATATAGGTTAAAAAAGAGCCAGAGTAGAAAAAGAGAGGCAAGTTATAAATATATTGGAGTCAATAAAACTGAAAATGAACTTGGCATGGATTGAGGTGAAAGGTGGTAAAGGAAGCAAAGAGAAGTGAGTAACCTTAAAATACATTTAGAAGTAGGAAGTAGGATCAACTCAGGGCATCTTATGTGCCAGGCAAGCACTCTACCACTGAAGTACATCCTCATTCGATAAAAAATGGAAGATAAATTGATGCATTCATTAAAGTTTTATATGTTATGTTTAAATGGTCTCAATGAATTAAAAAAAAAAGGGAATCTTCCTCAGTTACGTACAGTGCTAACAAAGTACTGATAAAATATGTAAATTTTTGTGTACTTGCCTAGCATGTGTGAGGCCGTAGGTTCAATCTCTAGTGCTCCAAAACAAACAGACACAAAGGTCATTCTTGACCCAAATGTGTCTGTTTGTAAGCAGTCAGTATATGGGAAAAGCAAGGAGAGCAGTTTGGACAATACACTAACATGGGTGGAGACCCAGTGAGGTCAGCAGAGAAATAGGTACAGGTAAACGTGACAAAAACCCGGCAGGAGAGCTGAATGCAGGCAAGTATATCACAGTAAGAAGCTCAGGTGTTTCCTGGTTGTTTGTGGGTAGACTCACTACCTGTGTAAAGGGAACTGCGTACTGTAAATATACTGTGGAGAAAGAACAATAATTTTTTTATTGGTAAGAAATCTGCCAAACTCATTATTTAGTTGAAACTCAGTTGGTTTTTGAATACCATTAGTTTAAATATGGTCTCTTTAATTTTTATAAAAAGTTCACTTCAACTTTTCTAAATCATTAATGTTCCTTAAGCATGTTATCCTTTACTAATGGATAACATTTACATCAGCAAGAAAATCCACTTCATTATCAGTGGCAAAGAATATGGTATAAGGAAGGTTGGGAAAACTTACATACAATTAAAATATCTTTATCTCCCATGACATTCTTGGTACCAGCAATTGAACTCAGAACCTTGCACTTGCCAGACAGGCATTTTTGATACTGAGCTATAACCTCAGCCTCCATGACATTCTTAAATTTGATTCTACCAAAGCATACACTAATTAAGGATTACCAATGATAACTCACAATTTATTCGATTTTCTTTATTTTTGTAGATATGGTTCTAATAATTTAAGTGGTAGTCTGTACTCTTCAAACCATCCAAGTAATCTCTGATTTCTAAGGCTTTTCTATTCTTTTTTCTGTTTTGCTAAGAAGTGTCTCACTCATTTTTGAAAAAATGATGGGTAATTTTAAGTCTGTTTCTATAGGGTGAAAGTTTCAATGGAGAATTTTGATAGCAATTGTAAGTAAAGGAGGATTATAACATAAATTGTCTTCAGAATTTCACGAAGCAAAAGTATTGTATACCACAAAAGCTACAATCATACTCATTTCAGCATGGCCAGTATGTCAAGCACTTTCAAAGAAATGAATGAATTTAAGAAGATTTTATTTTTTCCACATTTTAAATAACTGGAAGATGGTTGGAACAATTTACTGCGGAATCAAAAGCATTTTGGTGGCTGTTGCCCACACAGTTATGAAGCAGAATTTAGCTTTGGCAAAAAGTGGCCATTTTAATGAACACTAGCTTACACTTTTCTTGTGATTAGGTTCATATAAGGCCTTATTTCTCATCATTTATAGAAAGATAAAAAATACAAAAAATGATTATAATATGTAACCAAAATAGATATCCAGGCTGCTAGGTATTTTAGTGATACCAGGTAGCATTTCATGAAATATTTAGTGACTTGTTGCTACCCTGAGAATAAATTTTTCTCATGATTTTTCCATATACAATAAGGTAAACTAAACTTCGACAGACTCATAGCTACAAAAGCTAATGAAAATTGTCAGCAGTTTGACAAGTTGCATTTGAGTACAAGAATAGATACTATTATTTAAATGTGAAATAATTGAGCTCCCCTAAGTAATTTCCAAGACAACTCCATAGTCCTCCCAGGATTATTTTTATATACTACATAGATAAAAAAAACCCAGTATTTAATCTAATTAAAGATTTAATAATAAATTTTACAAAATAATAATTTTTTTTTGTCTTTTTGAGACAGAATCTCACTATACAGTTCAGACTAACCTTGAGCTTACTTTGCAGCCCAGGTTGGCCTCAAACTCACAATGATCCTCTTGCCTCAGCCTCCTGAGTGCTGGGATTACAGGTGTGCACCACCATGCCTTGCCCACAAAGCAATTAACATTGAAAGACTAGACTCTCCAGCTTCACTTTTATGAGAAAATGAAAGAACATATTTTTTTAAATGAGCAAATGTCTCTCAATATACAGCATTTGGGGACAAGGAGCAAAATTCTTTCTGAAATTATTGATTTAATTGTACAAAAATCTCCCAACATCTCTTGAGAATTTTTATTGCCATTTTGTAAAGTGTCTTCCTTCCACAGACTTCCCATGCTCAGCCTTATGGTATGCTAACATTTGGTATCACTTTTCAAATTAGTTTAAGCTGTAATTTTAAGACATGGTTTTAATTATTCTTAATTTATTTGAGATATTTTTTGTGAGCTCAACACAGGAGAGAAGTTTTAAGATAAACCTAAAAATTAGTTGCATACAACTTTTGTATCGTGTCCCTTAAGGATCTCAATTAAGTGGTAATAGAAGAAAAAAAACTTGACCAGTACACACATGAAGGCATTTAAATCAGTATTGAGCCTGTACGGTTTAAAGGATAAAAGTGTACTTTAAGTCCTTTTGAAAAAGGATAAAAGCAGTGGTATTTTACGAAGGGTATAAGGACATTCATGGTATCGCATTATAATATTTTATTTCAGAAATATATATTACATCCTCGAAGAGGATAAACCCATCAAGATAAACATGCCAACAAACAAATGCGAAAATGTTTTTACTTAGAAGTACGAGGTGTAATTGTCCATTGTATCCATTATCCTTTCTCAGGAACATCTAAATTACAAAAAGTGTTTGATTTTCTTTTGATAGTAACACAGACAGACTATGGTAAATGATATCAGGAGAAGCAGTGTGACATGGAGTTTTGGAGATGTAATGAATGGCATCTGTTTGAGAATATTAGAGTGGGATGGTATTTTAAATGAGGTTTGAAAGCATGAAAAGTTTTGCCTACTTAAAAGATTGCATTTCCCATGGATAAGAAAAGAAGGGGATATTTAGGGCATATTGGAAAAGAATGACCATATCGGTTTGGCCAACAAATGTTTGGGTACAGTGTATCACGTGAGGGTGGGGCAGAAAATTGTGCTTCCTGAGGGGATGGGTTGGTCCTTATTTCTCTAAACAATCAGGCCATTAATAATTTTTGAATTGAGAATCTACATGATCCAAGTTTGTTCAGACAGATAAAATTTTTCAGCAGACTTGAAGAAACTTTGATTAGGACAATTATCAAGGGCTTTAAGACCATGTAGAAAGGTTCTGCAAGAATCTTAGTGAATGGTAGTAAGAATCGGGTAGTGACAGAAAATTGGAAAGTGGGGAATAATCCAAAGAATCCTAAGAAATTTGAAGCCAAGTATCACAAAAGCTACAGTCTCTTTTCCTGCTATGTCAAGAAGGTTTTTGTTTTGTTTTACTGTAGTGAACATACTTCTATAAAAATTTAATGCCTGAGATAAAATAGACTTCTTATGAAATAAACTTGATCATTCTATTAATGTATAAAATTTTCAAAAGAGAAATACAGAAAGAGATGCTGTCACTTAAAGGTTTAACTTGTTCATTAGTGAACACTCAAAAGCAAAAAGCAAAAAAGAAAAAGAACAAAAATACTAATGCTATGATAACTAATATAATGAATGCTTTTTGTACTATTATGTTAGTTGGTTTACATGCAAGTTAAGGTAGTTTAAACAGTTTGTTTGCTTAATAATTACTCAATTTTACAACATGAAAATTTTGGTCTACATGCTACTAATAAAGATTTCAAGTATAGATGAAGGTTAGTGGCATTTACCAATTGGTATTGAACATGTGGAGAATTACCAAGAAGAGTCAATAAATCAGGTCCTTTTTATCATAAAAGCTTTAAAAATGGAGTAAAAAAAATACTGACAAGGAAGTTCAATTTTCTTTAACCCTCATGAACCAGTAGAGTGCAAATGCTGTCTGTACTAAATTTCAGGGGCATACTGTATTGCCCTGTAATTTCTTCTTTGAATTCTCTTTATATCTTTTGGCTCAGATGTATTAATTTTTGCAGTCTGAAATAGAAAACCTTGATCATGAGCAAATAATGTAATTTTTGAAATTATACCTCGGCATTTATTCTGAAGTTCTTGCACTGGTCATTCTATTTCCAGCATTTTGAAGGATTAATAGATATTTTGGAATATTGCCAATGTATTCTCTTAGGTTAATACATGAAGTTTTGGTTTGTAATAGATTAATATTTTGAGATATCATGTAAAATGTAAGCTTCATATGCTAAAACCTAATTCAGAATGGAGACAAGAAGTTTCCATTTGTTAGGGAATCATCAGAAACTCAAATTCCTGTATTCTTACTTCTGGAGCTGTCATACTAGATATGGATGACTGAAGGGAAAGATTTCAAAGTATTTTTAAAATAAGACAATTTAATAGTTTGACTTAATTGGCTATTGAATAGTTTGTCTAGTACTTACAGTTTCCCAGGACCTGATATTTCAGAATCAACATTGATAATGTGTAATTGGAGGTTGACAGAGCATTAATTTTTTCCCCCTCTACTCTGTCTTTCCTGTAGCTTGGAAAGGAGATGCAAAGGCTTAAGAGAAATTCTAATTAAATATTTTTCAAGATATTTGATAGAGCTGCTTACTTTATATCTCATTTTAAAATTATAACTTAGTCTGACACTTGTAAAACACCTTTTAGTATTTCTGGATTTAAACATTTGTCATGTTAAAGTATATAAATATTATCTGTAAAATATGGCCAAAAGAAAAACATTATAACATAGCAATAAACTTTCAAATCTAGTTCTAGAACTAGAATGCACTCTTGTTCATTATTTCCTTTCTTATTTATTTTTCTATCTTTACTTTTGTGTTTTTTAATCCTAAATTTAATGTAATCCTATAAATTGTCTGCTACATGAAAGTTTCTACTCATACAAAGTCCTGGGGTACATCTTGACCTAAACTTATTCCAAATGCCTTTCTTTCTTTCTTTCTTTCTTTCTTTCTTTCTTTCTTTCTTTCTTTCTTTCTTTCCTTTCCTTTCCTTTCCTTTCCTTTCCTTTCTTTTCTTTTCCTCTTTCTTTCTTTCTTTCTTCCTTGCTTCCTTCTTCCTTCTTTCTTTCTTTCCTTCCTGCTTTCCTCTGTCCCTCCTTTCCTTTCCTTTCCTTTCCTTTCCTTTCCTTTCCTTTCCTTTCCTTTCCTTTCCTTTCCTTTCCTTTCCTTTTCCTTCCTTCCTTCCTTCCTTCCTTCCTTCCTTCCTTCCTTCCTTCCTTCCTTCTTCCTTGAATGTAGTTAACATTCAGTGTTAAAATACAAGTCAGTATTAGTGCATTTTCAAGGTATGGTTGGGCCAAACAATCTGAAACAGCAACAAAAAAATCACATCATCTTTAACAAAAGCCAATTTTTGATCTGAGTCATCTGCGATATGGCTGGAAGTATACAAAGTGCTCATATTTTTATTTTAAAGTATTCATATCTGACCTCTAAGGATTTGATGAGATCAGAAATAGAATTACAGATGTCTAAATGCAAGGCAATTTGGAAAAATATTTTGGCTAGCTTTTCAAATCCAAGACATTTGGATTTTTTATAAGCTAAAGAGATGTATTTTTATGGAATTAATTCAATCCTTAGTGCCATGTAATAGATGCTTCAACCAACTGAAAACTGACTATTTTTCAAAAGTACAATATACAGAGAGTTCAGAAATCATAGATGTGTAACATCAAATTGTTATAAGATGATCTTCTATGACTCACCAACACATAGTTTAAGAAATAGAACATTATCTGCACCCTAGAACCTCCTTACCTCCCTTTCTAGTCAGCATCACCTCCAAGCATAACCACAATCCCAACTTCTAGCACTATAGGTTAGATTTGCCTATTTTTGGAACACTTTATTATAAGGTAATGTATTTGTTTGTGCTTGGCTTTTTAAAGTTAACATAGATATTTTAGTAAAATTTCTTCTCTATGTATACTGAGCAGGGTACTAGGGTAATCATAAGCATTTGAGTTGAGCTAACCTGAATATGAATCTAGACTGCTATTTACTAACTTCAGTGGATTTTGATAAATTAATCCCTACTGACCTCCATTTCTTCTATAAATGGAAACAACAGCACTTCGTTGAATGACTACTGGAAAGTCTAAGTAAGATAGTTCGTGTAAAGTACTTGGAAGGTAGTTGTTCAATAAGTGTTAGTCTCTTTTACCTTCTCCCTTTTCTATTTAAATGTAGCAGTGAAACAAAGCAAAGTTAATACTCATGTAAGCTAGAAGATTTTAGTCAAAAATAAGTGCATTGTTCAAAAACCACAATAAACACTGATAAATTATTTAAAGTAGTTTAAAGTAACGTAGTTTTATTGTCTCTTTACATACTGGCAAATTCAGTATGTTGCAAATCCACTGATATAGTATTGGAAGGACTTCAAGTTTCCACAAACCCAAGCAAAATGTCAGGTGACCACATCACTTGGCATAATGTCAGGAAGCTATGAAGTGAGGAGATTGAATGATATTTCTTTTCCTTCTCCCTTCTAATTGGCTAATGAGGGATTCTCAGACATTATTTTTGTCTTAAATTTAATAGAATAAGGATTTGTATCTGACATATCAATGTTTTTAAAAAAATAAAGATATAAATATAGTCAATGTGAATAACTGCAGCAATTATTTTCTCCAAATAAGGATATAAACATATTCAATGTGAATAACTGTAGTTGTTATTTTCTCTATACTTGTTTTAATTATTATTGTAAAGTAAAATTTAATACTTGAAAACTATCAGAATTAAATTTACCGAATTCAAAATGTCAATGAATTTTTATGTTTTTTGAAAAATACTTCTTTTAGAAAAATACTGAGTTTAGTTACAAAGCACAAATTACAACAAGTTTTTCAGAAGAACCAATACTTTTTTCTTTAGGAATAAATAGGAAAAGTATAATGCAAAATACGAAGAATTACTAGTAAGATCACTTGCTAGTATTATTGAATTGTATTCATTGTTTAAAGGACATTTTAGTATTTTTCTCCTGTTTTGACTGAAATAGTACAATTTAAGTTAGTTTACCTTAAAGGCAGAAAGTATTATGAATAATCTTCTGTACTGTTATTGTAAAATTCAAAGCATAATAGATACAATAAGTGTAGGGAATATAGAAGTGGTCAAAAGCATAAGCAAAATTGTTCAATATTCTTAATCATTAGGGAAATGCAAAAAGTACAGTAAGACATTACCTCAGAACTGTTGTTTTGTCTATTATTGGAAGAGAGAAAGAAAGAAAAGAAAGAAATGAAAGAAAGAAAGAAAGAAAGAAAGAGAAAGAAAGAAAGTTAAAAAAAGAAAGGAAGAAAGGAAGAAAAGAAAGGCAGTCAACAGGTATAAGAGAAATTGAATTCCCTGCCCACAGTTAGTCGGAATGAAAAATGGCATAGTCACTGTGGATAACAGTATAGAGTTTAAAAAGCAAACTTTGGTGTCAAGCAAAAACCCCACTCCTGGGTGTTTATCCAAAAGAAATGAAGTCAGAATCTTCAAAAGATCTCTCAGGTTCCCTGCAGCCTTATTCATGTTAGCGGATACGTAGAAGCAACCTAAAGTCAATTGACAGATAAACAGATGAAGTGAATGTGACACACACACACATACACACATTAATGTGCTAGTATCTTTCAGTCTTAAAACAGAAGTAAATTTTGCACTATATGAGTAAGCTATAAGATGAACTTGAAACACATTATATAGTGAAACAGGCCAGTCCAGAGAAGAAAAATATTGTGTGATTCCGCTTATATAAGGTGGAAAATAATTAAATTCATTGAACCAAAAACTGGAATACTTTTTGTCAGGGGCTTGGAAGAGGGGGAATTACTGAACTTTGGGCGTAAAATTTCAGTTAAGCAAGAGGGTTAAACTCTAGAGCTCTATTATATGTATAGTAAACAATAATGTGCAATACACTGAAAAGTGTTTTAAAAGAGCAAATATTATTTTGTGAAATATACATCTTATTGTCATAAATATGAATGAATAACATAAAAATTATTTTTATACTAATAGAAAATACTTAAAATTTTCTTTCTGTAGGAATTTACTAGCCTTTTAGATGATGCTTGCACATATGAATATCAGTTTATGACATGAAATATCCAAAGATTTTATTATTTATTTATAAAATATTTTTCCAGCTGGTAGAAATCTTTTCAATAGCTTCCCATATCTGCCCAGTCCAGTTGT
>RJWM01051544.1:0-10395 GCA_004363535.1 Dasyprocta punctata
CACAATGTAGCAAAAATGGGGGATTTTCTTCTGTCTTGTCTTCGAGGCCCCAATATTGTTCTCATTGCTTTGCTTTATTCTGATTAATTTTTTTGGCCTTATTTTATACTGTTTTTATTGGATTTTTTTTTTTTGGTTTGATTTTACTATACCTGTTGAAATGGTCAACTATTGTGAAAATAACAAGATATACTATAGTAGCTATTGTTTTCATAGTATCTTTCTTGAAAGTTCTCCTTTGATTTTACTATCTTTAAAATTAAAATTAAAATTAAAATTAAAAAAAAAATAACTCGGGTCCTGAAAAACTTTTTTACCCTTCTCCAAGGACACAAGGGCTTGTTCAAGTGTTTTGGGATTCAATATGGTGCATAATGCCTGCATATTTTGAAAATACTATTAATAAACAGTGCTGGGAGGTACCACATACTAGCATCCTGGCTAAGGTGATTTAACGATGTACACAATGTATGAGGCACTGGTGGACATGTCTTGTTCTCCAATGATCTTTACAATCAACATTCTAAATTGTGTCTTTTAATATAACTAAATATGTTCACTAAATATACTAATACTGGGTATTCAAACATCTCTGTCATCTGTTCAAGAGTTTTTACTTTTGTAAGAGGCTGTCATCATTAGCAAGAAATGGTGCCAAGATTCATAACACCTTTTGTATTTAGGAGTCATTTTACAAAGGAAAAAGTGATTTTTTATTAGAAAAAAAGGCCTTATTCTAATACTACATCACGAGAGGAAAATGCACACCAAAGAAATACAGCAGTCTTAAGGACAAAGCACAGTGACAGAAAGCATGACGTGGTATACCTCTAAAAATTAACTGGACAACACACACACACTCCCCACCCCGCTGCACACACATATGTACACGTTATAGAAGCAGCAGTGATGTATGAAACAAACTGGAAGAGAAGGACACATATAACATGATTTTCCTTCATTTCACTCGGCTGAAAGAAACTTCTGATCGAAAATTATTTCATGTCTAACACTAAGCATAGGAAAAAGATCGTAAAGCAGAAGTTTCCATTTTCCTAGAAGTTGCCAAGTGGAAGTTTAAAACATGTAAAATCCGCATACGAACAGAAGTTGTCATGGTGCTCGTCATTTAATGGTAACATATCAGAAAGCTTTACACAGGACTATTTACACTGCAGTACAGGACCGTGGGTGAGAGCTGCGAGGATCAGTGCTTGCAAACTTGTCCCTTTACGCGTGGGACAGTAAAGGGGAAAATGTACTGAGATCACAGGAGCGTTTGCTCCTGAATGCGACAATGCTCCCTGATGAAGAAGTCCTTGGAGGAGACTGCCACCCTGCTCACCGCTGTCACCTCTCAGGGGTCCCAATGCGGGGTCTCTTCACTGGACCCGACAGTTCTCGCTGTTCGGGGGCTCAGGCCTGGCATCCGGGATAGGGATGAGCAGGCTGCCCCTGGTTCTGGGGCCGTCCCTGGGGCTGTGGGCCGAGCTCCTCCCAGGAAGGTGGCCGAGAGGTTTCACAGTGGGCTCTGCAAGTCCCGCTGGGCTCTGCTGCGCAACCTTGACCTGCAACACACACATCTTGGTCAGGGGCTATAATCATGTTCGTGTTCACGTTCACAACACAAAGAGCAAGCACCGTGTCACCAAGTTAGGGACCTGGACCTGATTTTCTATTTCATATCCTGAGAACAGGCCCCCAGCTAACAGAGGACGTCAGAGGATGTGGAACACAATCTCTGACAGGTCATCAAATTCTTTCTGTCACTTCTGATGGCCAGACAGGCTTTCGAAGCCATGCGGGGCATTTTTAGCCCAGAAGATCAACCCTTTGGAACAAAGTCCCTGTTGGGTTTACTGTGCACCCCTAACACCCACAATACACTTGACCGTACAGGAAACGTTCAAGAAATTCCTCATCCAGAGCTGCCTGTTCACCCTCACTGAACCCTGACTGTCATGCAAACTGAGTAGAAATCAAGTTAGTAATACTTCATCAGGTAGAAGCTATGTTTACAACATTTAAAAGACTTAGGACCTGGCCCTCATATTAAAAAGTATTTTAATCGTACTCTTTATAGTGTTTGTTTCCAGTTGGAGTCCATCCAGCCTGGGCAACTCAGCAACTTAGTGAAACTGGTACAGCAGGCAGCTTATCAGTAAGTTAGTGAGTCACATACTGTCTCAGTTCTAAGGACTTGCATATAAACATGGGGCTATTATTTTAATGTTGATTACATATGTTTTATGTAATACAACACATGTATGATATTTGATACACTGGCAATGAGGCAATACATGAATGCACAAAGTATATAAGGTAAAGAATAGTAAAGATTAAGTTTATAAAATGATATAGTATATGAATGCAATATTGGCTAAGGAATAGCTTAATTAGAATTACAGCTCTGGGTATAGGTGGTGGAGCTGTGAGCTTCCTGCTTGATTTTGAAGTCTTAGGAGATAAATTCCCTGGTTTTGGTTTACAAGACCACAGTAACACTTATACTACGAAGACTCACCATGTTAGTGGTTTATTTTCAAATAGGCTCCTTAATGATATAAAGATTAAAATAACAGAAAAATACAAGATTAGGGCTAGTTGACAATGATAGTAAATGGGTATTGTACTGGTTGGTCTCCAATCCATTTTAGAGCAACTGAATTTACTAGTAGAATTCAGACAGGCACTGACTCAAAGGATGAAATATTTGGCTTCATTGTTCTGATGACTAAAAGCTAGGAATGATAGCTAGCAATAGGATAGAAAATAAGAGTGCTTATACTCCAAGTTTATTGGGGATGGAACATAGGCTTGCATATACGAATATGAAATATTTTGGTTTAATATGTGGAGGAGTGTTCCACAGGCTTGTGGATATATAGTTATCTGGGTCTCTTGTAAGTCTAGAGAGAAGTAAACTAAAACTAGTTAGGTAAAAAATGAATAGAACACTTAAGATATCTTTAAGTGTACAAAAATAATAAAAAGAAATTTTATCTGAGTTGATGCTTGAGGTATTGTTAGATCCAGTTCCATGAAGGAATAAATGCATTACTACTAAAGCAGTGATAATAAATGGTAAAATGAAAAGCAGGAAAACAAAAAAGAAAAGAAAAAGTTCACACTGCAAAGGCAAAAGCGGGAGTGAAAGACCCAAGTAAGATCTTTAAAAGAAAAAGCGGGGAGCAGGGAGGCACCTGCAGTCCCAGCTACTTGGGAGGCTGAGGCTGAGGCCCGCAGAGCATGATGCCACCTTAGAAAACAAACAGATGAGTAAAGAAACAGAAACAAAAAAGAAGAAGCAGCACCCTTGACAGGGGCAGACAGGTGCTCAGTGCGGGTTCTGGGGAATGATACATTCCCTGAGCAATGGACTTGCAAAGACCTCCTTCTAAAACAAGGAGACAGAATAAAACTGATTCTCCCATTTATATTCTTCATAAAGAACACGCGGCTTTAGAAGGCCCTGAAGCCGTTTCATTACAGGAAACCTAGGGAATCTGGCTAACACACCACATCGCCAGACAGTGTGCTGCTTCTGCCTCAAGTCCCATGCGGGATTCTGAAAAGGAACAACCTCAAAGGGCCAGGGATGAGTGGGAAATTTCCACCCATGGAAAGCTGAAGGAAAAACACAGCTTTCCTGGTACTATTTTATTTTTAATTTATTTAAGAAAAACAGTGCTTCCAAAGACAAGTGTTTCCCTTGAACTCAATAGATGCAGAAGTGTCAAATCTTTAGGTTTACCAAAGAGAGAGAGAGAGAGAAAGATCACATAAATAACGAATTGGGCCAGCAAGACTTTTTCTTAATCTTAATTAAATTCCTAACATATACTCCTTGGCTTTTCAGTGTCATAATCAATTTCTCTGATACTGAACTGAGAAAACTGCACACTGATCAGTTTAAACCATGGATTTGATCCTCACACTGGTCAATCGGCAAGGTCAAACTCACCAGGCACTGAGTGTTAAGAGGGTGGTCCACACCCTGCCTTTCCAATGATATCTGCAGCCACGCAGGGAGAAGCAGAGCGAAGATGTGGGTGTCTCAGTGAAAACGACTCCCACTAGCAGAAAGAAGTGCCAGGTCCCCCCCACTGATGGATGTCACACCGTGTGTCACCATCCAGGACAGGCTTTACAGTTTAGGGGCCAGACCTCTGGGTGGTGACTGCCATGACCATATCCAGGAGATCGAGTCTGCAATCACTAGAGTTCCTGGGTGTATTCATCCCAGGGACACAATAAACAGAGAATGAGCCACGGCTGGTCTGCAATTTACCCATTTCCTACCCGCTTTGAGCTTATCAAGTGTCACTAAGTGACCTAAGGAATCATCTCTCTCAAAACGCAGCCAGTCAACTGTGGAAAGAGCTCATGAGCCTAAGTGTCTCATAATCTTGAATTATTCAAAAGAAAATGGATGCATCTTGAGACCACAGTGTTAAAGGAAATAAATCAGACAGCAAGCTTAAATACCACATGGCTTCTCTTACATACAAAACCCAAAGTGTAAAATAAAGAGCAAAGTAAGAGACAAATGATAGGAAAATAAGGAGACGGATCTTTTGCAAAAGAGAAGCGGTCCAAGAGGGAAACAGGATTGGGGAGGGGTAAGAAAAAGGAATTAAGATGTGTTATACGCAGGTCCCAACTCCACACAAGGAATGTCATCACCACATACCGCAAACACACACTAATAAAAAATAAAAACTGAAAAACATTACAGTTTTCCTCAACCCAAAAAGCCCTGAGTGTCGAACCCACTGCTTTAGAAAAATACCACCTTGTTCTAAGTGTTTAAAGCTAAACGATGCAATACGCTTCATGGATGAGGTAAGCATTTTGCTGGGTAACCCAGAAAATGTTGGCTTAAAACTGCAAATTACAAGGCGAGGTCTTGAAGACTGTGAACCTAATCGCAGTCTCGGCTCCCTACTGCTAAGCTGAGCCCCACCGTTCACCGTGAGCACGGAGCTGCAGAGCAATTCCAAACCTGCAGGAGACCATGGTTACCACTGGCACCCGCAGGATCGGCAGCAGTGTGCCAAGCGGGCCCCCTAGTGTGCAAAGCTCTTTCCCCTAGATACTAAATCTGAACGCCACATGCAAACCACTTCTATCAGCAATGCCTCACTGAGAAAGAAAAAGAAAAAATGAGCCATGTGGTGATCTGGGTGATCCAGTAAGACAATTTCCTACAACACCTTTACACACTTGTTATCTTGGTCACCTCAAGAGAACAGTCACAGCTACGGTATTTGTTGACCGTCAGCCTTTTCCTCAGGCACCAGGACACAGGTGATCCACAGACATAATCAGCTACCTATGTGTTCTACAACGCTGAAGACAGGTATCTGGGCAGGCAACACAAAAGGGAGTCACGGGAGACAAGGATGTGGCCAGTGCTAGCTAAGTGTCATGGTTTAAGGGCACTGTGGATACCTCCTTTGCTCTCCGGAAGTATCACACCAACGGGAATGGATATCGCTTTTCCCAGAGGGCTGAGGGAGGCTCCTGGCCACACACCCAGGAGGTGACCCCGTCCACACCAGGAGCCCATGCCTGACGCGTGCAAAGCAGCTCAGCAGTCATGTGACTAAGGCTGTGCTCGGGCTTCGCAGCTTCAACCTGCAGAAGTGCTAGCTGCCTTACGAGGCGTTTTTCCTTATGGCCACTGGAAAGCCAGGACCCATTCCACTACATTCCTCAGTACCATACTGTCGGCAGGAACCACAAGTGAAATCCAAAAGAGAAACGGAGATGGAGAGAGACAAAGAATGAAGATTTGAGGGAAGGGGAGAAAAATGTACACAAAATGGTGCACTCTTTCTATCATGGGTAATGGAGGCCCCATTCCAAAGGCTGCAAGAAAATCTTAGACTTTTCTCATCCCTGAATTAATTTCCTTATAATATAAATTATCAACAGATGTATTAGGAAGTATAACTTGTGTATAACTCTTACACATCAACCAAAACAAACAAAAAAGCCAATATGCAAACGCGTTTCTGTTTTGATGCAACTAATCAACACATTGGCATTGTGGTATGAAAAATTCTAATGAGGAGCAAACTTGCTCATGTTACAATGATGACATTTTTAAAAAGTTATTATACTTTCGAAGCTTTTGTTTGTTTGTTTGTTTTGCTAGTTCCAGGTTACTGGATCACCTAAAACTCTGACATGTGAGTAAAGCAACATCGTGAAATTTTACAGCTTCTTGAAGCTTCTCTAGCAATTTCGAACAATATTCCCATGGCCCCCAGTTTGGGAAACTGGCACTGTGGCAACAGCAAGACTGTAAAGCTGAGATAGGAGGCAGGAACCCTGGGACAACGCATCGTTACGAATCTCATTTTCTTCATTCTTTTATAATAACCACTATTGCGGTTTAAATCTAAAATGTCCCCCAAACCCTCACGGGCTCATAGGGAAGAATTCTGAAACCACATTATGGGGATGGTACAGACCATGTGCAGTTCAGAAGCCGGGTCTGGTTAGAAGAGGTGGCCCTCCCTCCCCAGCCCCTCTCTCTGCTCACTGCTTCCTGTGCCCAGGCTGTGAGCAGCCGCCAGGACCCTGTGCGGGGCCCTCCCGCCTCGGAGCCAGCCGACTGCGGACTGAAACAGGAGCCAGAATGAAGTGCTCCTTAAGTTGTGGGTATCAGGTGTTTGTCCTAGCAATAGGAAAAGACAACCACTTACTGAGAGAGCTCAAAAAATGAGTCAAATAAAATGCGTATGCAGCAGACACATCAGATGGACATTATTTTTCACTAAGGGGTAAGGGTAGTTCCTAGTTGCCCATCTAGGAAATGACACATCTATCCCAGGACCTCAGACCTGGCTCCTTCTGATGTCTGCATACATAAACAGCAGCTGCTGGTGTGACTTTTATTATCAGGAAAAAGTTCTGTGAGCCAATACTCTCTCTGTGTTACATAGCATTTTCTGGGCTGCCTATAAAGTACATAGAGGTCACAAAGATCATGCCATATCCTCAAAAAGCTCAACAGAGAAACCCAGGAACACAGCCCCATCTTTAGCTATCTACCGAAACAGCGCTTTCTGCAGAAAGCAAAGAATGACTAAAAGCCGTGAAGACTCATAGCTGGGGGCAGATGAGAGTGGAAAGTTTGAAAACACACCCATGGGCACAGGGGAAACTGAGTTTCAAATCCTGCAAGTCGGCTCGAGACCTCCTTACAGTTCCTCCTCACTGTCACAGCAGCGAGGTGGTCTGCAGGGCGGGGACGAGCTCGTGCCACAGGACCCTGGAATGCCCTCCCCAGGTTTGCTCCCTCTGACTCAGCTACACAACAGGAAGGAGGTCGGACTTGGGGGGCTGCTGAGTCGGGGGACCCGGTGTGGGACCAGAGCCCAGACACCACTGTGACTTCCTGGGTCATGGACGTGAGCAGTTTACCTTTTGTGATCTGCTGCCACCAGCTGTTGGTTTGGAGGACTCTGCGAGGTTTTCTTTGCCCACGCTGTGGGGGGACAGGGCAGACTTCTGTGCAGCCAGGCGGGGGCTGGTCCTGGTGGCCATGGTGGTCCTCCGCAGGACGTAGGGGCTGGTCTTTCCCGTTGGGATGTCAGCAAACCCTATGGGCAAAGACACTGGCTATCAAGGCTGCCAGCTCCAATTCCACACACGGTGCACAGTCACTGCCTTAGGCAAAGTCTTAACACAGACAAAGGTAGCTCCAAAAATACTTCCTCCCAGCCCTGGGGCCAGGCACTCAACTTCCATTTCCCTGGAGGTCACCAACTCCAGCCAATTACTATCACATTTTCTGTTTTTAGAAACAAAGAACCACATGGGAAAAAAAGAGGGGAAAGGTAGCATTATGCACCAAAAAAATTTTTTCTGCTTCTCCTATATGGATGCTCTAGCTTGCAATATTCTAAAATCCAGAGGACACCAGCAGACCTTATTGTAAAATCTGGATTGGAGGGAAAAAAAAAAAACAAAAAAAGAGAAACAGGGCAACGTGGAAAAGAAAAATCCAAAAAGCCAGCTATTACTTAAAAGGAGGAAAGGTAAAACAATAATAGCCACTCTGCTGCGGGGCGAGGTGAGGCAGCCCAGCCTTCCCTAGAGACCGCACTCTGGCTTGTGTCAGCTTCTTCCAGAGAGAGAGCGGGCAGTGACAACACGGAGGAAAGAGGCCACCGACCCCACGGACAGCAAGAGACAGCGCATCGCTCTCCCCGGAGGTGCTCAGGGCTAACTGAGGCAGTGGCTGTTTTTAAGCTTTTACACATAAAAATCACCCATCAGAAAGAGATAGCTTCCTCTTCACTACAGTTATTCAGGTCCGTGTTTCCAGCGATCTACAGCAAAGAGTGAGTTCTGACTGTGGCAGGATTTCCAGTCCTCCGTGTAATCGTGTGTGAATCACAGAACAAGACTGAGCCCAGAGAGAAAACATCTGCACGCTCAGAGGTTGCGATCACGTTGACTGCTATGAAAATGTCTAATCTCTTACTCGCAATTTCTGAACACCCTTTGGTTGGGTACCGCCCCCAGTCACAGGTGGGTCTCTGGCTGGACCTGCATCCTTTGGCCATACCTGGGCCAGCACTGAGTTTAAAAACACATAAAATAAAGAGTGTGTTCAGTGGCACCAGCCTCCTCCTCACCTGCTTTCTGGATCAGACAAGGAAGCGGGGTGCTGTGGTTTGTTTAAATGTCCCCCCAAAGCCTCAGGCGGTCCTGGAGGTGACTCTGGCGTTTGTGAATGGTTCACTGTCTAGTGCTGCACCTGCCCAGCGGCGGGTAACCAGCACACAATCTAAGGGAGGGAAGGAGGCGTGCCTTCACTTTTTGCCCCCTTTCACTCTTGTTGCTTGCAGCCACCAGGAACAGGCGCCGCTTAGCCACGCCACCCTGCCTTGGAGGCAGCTGAGTCTAAAGTGAAACCTCTACAAACTGTGAACTAAATAAACCTTTCCTTCCTTCATTTTGGGCGTCAAGTATTTTGTCTTAGCAATGAGAGAAAGGTAACCAAGACAGGGTGGGGTCCCTGAAGAAATATCAAATTCCAAACAGGTTTCTGACAGTCATTTTTCAAAGCCTCCAACTCTTTTGTATAGTGGGTCATGGGGAATTAATCCTACTCATTTTTTTCACGAACTACGGTTACTGAAGGCCAGCTGGAATTACTGCACAATAATTCAAAACTCTAAAAAGTCAGTGTTTCTATTTTTTTATATGTGAATTATTATACAAAATTACAAAAAAAAAAAGTGTAATTTTCAGGATTTTTTGCTTTGTTTTGCAGAGCTGGGGACAAAACCCAGGGCCTCGCACATGCTGGGCACATGCGCTCCCGCTGAGGTGCAGCCCTGGCCTGGGGTACTGTTTTTAAATTATGCATACCTTTCTTCACAACTTCGGGGAGTCCTTCTGGCTCAAACTCTTCTTCATCCTCGGCAGGGTGTGGGCCGCCACTTCTGACCACTTTCCGACTTTTTTTAGCAAAGGTCTCCGGAGTGGAAGGTGTCAGTCCTCCTCCACTCTCCCAAATCCCACCGGACCTTTGCCTCTTGCCAGAAGCTTTCCTTCGGCCAGATGACGACTTCCTTTCACCAGGCGAAGGGACTGGAGATGGCCCTGGCGGGACCGAACTTAGCAGAGGAGAACTGCTCACATCTTCGGGCTTAGGTAGCTTCGAACTCAGGCGAGCAACCTGCGTCTCTAACATCTCCTTCGCTCTCTCTAACTTCTCATGGCTGATCAGCAGGGAACAGTACTTATCCAGGTACTCATCGGCCTCCTTGGTTTTTTCTTCAAGAGTTTCTTTCAGCTCTCTGATCTCGGTCATCAGCTCATCCTCATTAGCCTCCACAGCAGCACCTGTCCCGAAGAGAGTGACACGTCACATGCGATTGGTTGCTGTTCCTGGCACTGGGCAGGGACCATCACAGACCTGAGCTCCGCATTTTGCAGGAGAGATTAGGGAGAATTATCTATTTGTGTGACAGTTCAAACGACTCTCCTTTGGGATGTATCCTATCCAGATTGCATGCTCTTATGGGAGTCGCTGAAATGAAACCCACCCACATCTCTACCTCCTTTTTCAGTCAACCTGTTAAACTTCCTTGAGGAAGCAGGTATATGAGATAAAATGGATCAAACATGTGTACCTTCTTTTCGCCCATTCATTCTCTCCACAATAAGGAGATAAACAACAGAAGTCGGGAAAGATCTCTGTTGTATGGCTGTGGGGACCCACGGCACCCAGTGACGGCCAAGGCCATAGAGGTCCTCAACCTCCCTGAAGGCCCTGGAGTCCTGAAGGGCAGGAGTTTGGGGGAACAATATAAAGCTGTAGTCATTATCTGCCATGGGTAGCTTTAAACCCATTGGGGGAAAAAA
>RJWM01051545.1:0-10285 GCA_004363535.1 Dasyprocta punctata
GAAAAGCATCCCTGTTAAAGAAAAAATTACTAAAAGGCAAATAAATGCAAGGCCGTGGGTTTAATTCTCAGCACCACACACAGGGACCCCAGCCCCGGTGATTCCGGGGTACTTGATAAAACATCGGGAAGATTTTATTTGAGGTGATGGCCATTGGCGCCGGGACCCTGCAGATTCCGGGCTCAGCTCCAAACACAGCACGGGCGGGGAAAAACTCATAGCCAAGGAAGGATGGGGGTCAGGTGATGGAAAATGACTAAAAGGAAAACCAGGAGTAGGGGGATCCGGGCTAAGCTCTACAGGGCGCTTGCTGAGAGGCCAAGGCCATCAGCCACCACCTGGAGGAAGGTGGGAGCTGAGGAACCCGACCTGACACTGGAGGTGATGGGATTTCAAGGGAGGGCTAGCGGGTTTTCACAAAACTGACTTATCGGGGTTATTGGCTAAAACGGGATTTTACAAGGAAGTGTGTCAATAGGCATAGGAGAAGATCCAGACGCCCGGCTAAGGTTTGGTCAAACAAAGACTCATCGCAGCTCGCCCACCCCATAGGATGGCTCTTCCGGACACAAAGTCAAAAAGGAGACACTGAGCTAGCGGTACATGCCTGGCATCCCAGAAGTTAGGAGGCTGAGGCAAGAGGATCACCAAGGACGAAAGAAAGATCCAAGACCAATATGCAGCCGGAGGAGGAGCCCCCAAAAAAAGGAGGCCCCATGGAGCGCAGGAGTCAAGTTTTTCTTCGTGGTGGGTTGCCAGGCAGGGGAAAACCAACCGTGTGGTACACTGCCAAAGCGGGGTGACCCATTGCGGTGACCTAGATAGGGCCTTGGGTCCCCCTGCTTCCTCCAGCCTGCGGCTGAAAGTGTGTCACGGTGTGGGGCAAGGCCTATCACTCACATTTGCGCGCTCTGCGGAAGGGGACCGTGAGCAGGCACGCAGGGTGAGGACTTTCCATCCCTCCAACCCCGCGGCCTCAGTTTCCCCCGCCCCGCCTCCCCGGGTTCCGCCTGGTGTCTGCAGGGTGCACAGGCTCCCGCCTCCTCTTGTCCCTCTCCTTCAGCCTGCGGTTAGGGGTACGGCTCCCAGGCGCCCAGCGGGCCGGCGCCACACCGGGGCTCCCGCCGTGCCAATCTGAGCCCCGCCCTCCCCAGGACGACCCCCCACGCGGCGGGGCGGAACCGGAGGAAAGGGGGCCGTGCAGGCCCAGGGGTGTAGGGGTGTGGGGGGGGGGTGTGGGTGGAGACTGTGGTCCCGAGGTGCCCCGGGCCCGGCGTCGCGAGGCAGGGCTGGGTGGGGCCCCACCACCTCTGGGGTAACCAGTGCCTTCGAGCACCGGCGAACAGATCGAGACCAGCGAACAGATGGGAGACCAGCGAGGCGGGGCCGAGCCCGCCCCAGGAGGCCAGTCTTTATTTTCCTTAGGCTCGCGAGCAGCTCCCAGACTGCGCCCCGCAGCTCCCCGCCCCGGCTCGCGGCTCCGCCCTGGCGGCGCGCGGCCTCAGCCCAGCATCACGGCCCCGAAGAAGGTCTTGCCCCGCCGGTAGTCCACCAGGTCCGGGTGACTGATGTTCACGAACACCCGCTCGCCGCGCCGCAGCCGCACCAGGCCGCCGAAGCCCACGCTCGTGAACCAGAGCGGCACGGCCGCGCGCCCCGCCGCCGGCCTCACCGTCTCGGCGCCCTCCAGCAGCGGCTCGGCCGCGCCGGGCCCGTAGGCGCCGCCCGCGCGCAGCAGCGCCGAGCGCAGCGTGAGCGGGAGCCCCGGGCCGGGCGGGCCGGCGGGCGCGCGGCCGCGGAAGCCCACGTGGCAGTAGAGGAAGTAGACCCCGTCCCGCGGCAGCGCTAGCCCGCGAGCGCTCGAGAACTGCGCGCCGCTGCGCAGGAACGCCTCCTCCTTGTGCGCCTCCCAGCCGAGCCCGCCGCCCTGCGTCCAGGCGCCTGCGGAGACAACGCGGCGGCTCGCTCAGCGGGGCGCCCTGGGGGCCGGGGGAGCGGGGCGAGCCTTGGGGCGAGGCCGGGGGACCCCGGGGAGCCCGGCCTCTGGTGCTGCACACGCGCGTCCCGTCCGCACGGCGTTACCTATGAGGTGCGCAGCCGGGAGCACGGCGCTGGGGTCTGCGTCTGGCGCCTCCTCCCGCCGCTCCTGGAACCCTGCAACCCGAGGAGAGGCCGCGCGTGGCGGAGGGCGGCCACCACGCATGCGCCCTGCCCCTCCCGGCACCGAGCCCGGGGGTGGGGAGCCTGGATCCCTGCAGGCGGAGGGCATGGGGGTGCAGCGGGAGCTGGGGTCGCTGGGAGGCTGGAGGGCAGAGGGGAGACGCTCGCTCTTACCCAGTCCTCGCTGGGCCTGTGCTCCGGGGGTCTCCGTTACCTGCTTGGGGAGGGGGTCACAGCGCCCAGAGCTCAGCTTCAGCTGATGCCAACCCCGCCCCTCCCAGCGCGGACCCAAGCCCAGGCTCAGGCGGCTGGGACACCCATCTCCCCGGAAGGGCGCGCGGGAGAGGCCTGGGGACTCGGGCAAGAGACAGAGGCCGGTAGAGCAGACAGACAGCCAGGAAGCGTGGGGAGACACCGGGACACCGCGGGGAGACTGACACTCCTTCCACGGGGACAGCCCGCCAGCTAACCCCGGAGACGGAGACGGGAGGCCCGGAAGTGAGGAGCATTGCCAGGACCCAGCCCTCCAGGCCGGCTGCAGCCACTCACCGGTCCTCCCTGCTCCTGCGGCACCAGGGCCAGCACTGCCAGCACGGTGACGGGCACGGCCAGCAGCAGGGTCACCAGCGCAGCGGCTCCTGCCACCGCCAGCAGGAGGCAGCCCCTGCCCCGGGGCCTCCTGCCCGGGCCCTGCAGCCCCAGGTCCCCCATCCAGACTCTGAAGCAGGGGCCAGGGCTAGGGGCTTTCATACTTCAGGGGTGGGGCCACCCCTCCTGGTAGACCCACACACCTGGGTGGGACTTTCCACACCCCCTTCCTGCTCCCCTCACCCAGCTTCCTGTTTACCCAGAGCCCCGGTGGGGCAGCTGGATGCCTAGGTTCTCTGAACCGGGGAAGCAGTTCGGGTAGCGGCAGATGTGCAGAGCAGGGCCGGAGGTGCCGTGCAGACCCAGGCTCGGTGGGGAGGGAGACCGGCCCGGGGAGGGAAGGCGGGTTGCAGAAGGCTGGGCAGCGAGGCTGGCTGGGTTTTTTTGTTTGTGTTTGTTTGTTTGCGTTTTTGAGACAGAGTCTCGCTGTACAGTTCAGGCTGGCCTTGAGCTCACTTTGCTGTCCAGGCTGGTCATGAATTGGCAACGATTCTCATGCCTCAGCCTCCCAAGAGCTGGAATTACAGGAGTGTGTTCCCACGCTTGAGGCTGGCTGTTGAGAAGATGGGGCTCCGACGTGGCCTGCGTTCTTCCGTACCCCACGTACCACCGTACCACCACAAGTGGTGGTTGGGTGGAGTGCTACCGCCCCGAGGTCAAGGGCCGCAGTAGGACTGCAGCAGGGGTCGTGAGGGAGGGGTGCTGTGTCCCCACATTGAGCAGCCTTTTCCTGTTCCCTCCTCACCCCGAGGCAGAGTCGCTGAGGAAGGGGGTAAGTGGAGAGCACGTGCGCTTTTGCTCTTGCTGCAGACAGGAGAGTCGGGAGCGCACCCCACCCTCAGAGCCCCATCCTAGAGGGAGCCCCCTCCGTGGGCCGGTGTTTGCTGAGTGCCTAGGAGTGAACGAGATGAAGAGCAAATGAACGACTAAGCAAAACAAAACAGCGAGGACCAAATGAATGGAAGAGGCAGGCAGTGTGGGAGGACAAGGGACCCGCGCAGGCACTCGCAGGTGGTCCCGGGTCACGGCCCCTTCCTGGCGACGTCTCAGGTAACAGTAATAATCCCACGGCTAACACTCGAATAGCACAGAGCACTTGGTGAGCGCTGAGCTACATACGTCCCCTGTAATAATCCTGAAAAAAGCCCTAAGAGGAAACTGAGGCACGGAGGCATGAAGAACTTCGGGGCTCAGGCATGGTGCTCCGAGTCTGTACTCCCAACGTGCCGGAGGCCGAGGCGGGAGCTCAGGAATCAGAGACCAGCCTGGACAGCAGCACAGCCAGACTAGGAGTAGAGAGGAAGAGGACACATGGTGACTGGGCTGGGACGTAGGTTAGGGGCGCAGTGTTTGCCCAGCAGGCACGAAGCTCTGGCTTTGATCGCCTAGGAAAACTGTGTACTAACTACAGATTTGTGCATTTCACACTGTAAATTTTTGTCTTCCTTAGGCAAAAAAAAAAGGGGGAAACAAATACTGAACTCCAGGCAATAATTAGTGTGCTAAGGGGTTTAGAGATGACAGGTCACAGTGTTTGCAGTTTTGAAAGATAAAAAAGTGACATAAACTGGGTGTGGTGGCTCACACTTGTAATCCCAGAACTCAGGAGGCTGAGGCAGGAGAATCACCTTGAGTTTGAGGCCAGCCTGGGTTACACAGTGAGTTCAAGGCAGCCTGAACTGCACTATGAGACCCTGTTTCAAACCCCCCCCAAAATTAAAAATAAGTAGATGTGATAAATCAAATATAGAAAAATATTAATTATAGAGTCTAGGTAGAAGCGGGGCCGGAGATATAGCTCATCAGCACAGAGCCTGGAAAGTAGCAGGGTTGTGAGTTCAATTCCTGGTACCAAAAGAATCTAGGCAGTAGGGATCGGTTTGATGTACGACCTTCAATTTTCCTCTAAGTTGGAGTGGAACTTTTTATTTTTTATGTTTATTTATTTATTTGTGGTACCATGGATTGAACTCATAACCTCGTGCCTGCCAGGCAGGTGCTTAAGCCACTGAGCTGAATCCCTGGCCCTATTTTTTGAGACAGGGTCTCACTATGCAGTTCAGGCTGGCCTTGAACTCACTTTGTAGCCCAGGCTGGTCTCAAACTCGCAAGGCTCCTCCTGCCTCAGCCTCCCGAGTGCTGGGATTAAAGGGATGGGCGGGCTGCCACGCCCAGCTGGGAGTGGAACTTTTTAATAATAAAATGTAAAAATGATCGCACACACTTAAATATTGTTTTGAGGGGGAACACTGAAGATGGCTCGGGAAGTGGCAGAAAAATCTGGAATTCAGAAAACAAACTCAGAAGGCTGTGGGCCCCTGCGCAGGCCCCTCCTTCCCCCTTGCCTCTGGATGAGCTGCTTCGTGGCCCTGTCTTTGCCCCTCGAAGAGATGGGCTGAGGGTGTGTGTGTGACCTCCAGCACCCCTCCCTCTGCTACACAGTGCCCTCCGAGGCTCCGCCCAGTCTTTCTGCAGAGAGCCAGGCCCATTCGTTGCCCGGGGCCCTGCTGAGCCCAGGGTGCAGTCTCCTGCGGGAAGTCCTCCCGGGTGTCCCACAGCTCCGCTGCCCAAGCCCACTGGGCATTACTTTCCTGTCCTCCGTCCACCAGCAGCACCGGGCGGGGGAGCCGGCTGCCTCTCCTGCCTATCAGGCAGCCGGTGGAGCAGCCTGCTGCGGCCAGCTGCAGACCGCAGCAGGGACTCAGCCCGGGGCCTCAGAGGGAAGCTGTTGTAACCCCAGCCTCCTGCCCTCCAGCCGGTGCTGCGGAGGCGGGAACTTGACAGGTAGCAGCACTGCTGTCTGGGGGCTCTGGCCAGTTGAGCGTGTCCCCCTGCAGGCCACAGCTCTGGGTTGTCAGGGAGCTAACAGGGCCCCTGGGCGGGACCCGAGGGAGGAGAGGCTCGGAGGAGGGAGGCGGAGTATGGATGGCGGCCCTGGGGGGGGGGGTCCTCTGTCCAGCCTGTAAGCTGCTGCTCCCCAAGAAATGAAAACAAATCCACTTCTGGCCGCGCATGTGGAGGTGCACACCTGTCATCCCAGCGCTCTGGAGGCTGAGGCGGGAGGACTGCCTTGAGTTCCAGGCCAGCCTGGGCTCCGTAGTGAGTTCAAGGCCAGCCTGGACGATGAAAACAAAAATCCTGCTAGGGATTTAGCTCAGTGGCATAAGCGCCTGCCTGGCAGGTGCAAGGTTGTGAGTTCAATCCCTGCTACCATAAATAAATGAATAAAAACAAAAATCCTTATGTTAGCCATTGTTGATTTCCTATTATCCTGTTTGAAGGTTCTATACCACTTTCACTGTTTTGTTTTGATTGTCTTTATTCTGTTTTATTTTGTTAGGTTTTATTCTCTCATTCTCTTTAAAATAAGAACTGAAAAATAAAATAAAATAAAATAAAATAACAGCCAGGAATTTAGCTCAGTGGGTTAAGCGCCTGTCTGGCAGGCATGAGGTTGTGAGGTTGATCCCCAGTATCAACAAAAATTAAATTAAATTAAATTAAAAAAGAACCCCCTCCTGCCCCGTCCACCCCCGCGGCCTCTGCAGTTCTGCCCTACTCTGAGCTTCTGCTTCCCCTCATGCACCCCGGTGTCCCTGTCAACCCCAAGAGAGTCTTAGTCTCAGGCTGCTGCCAGGGGACCTAGCGCCGGGGGAGTCAGCGGCCCCTCTTTGCCCTCAAACAGGAACCGGTGGTTGGAGGCAGGAAGTGCCTGAGAGGAAGTCCCCAGCCCCAGGCTCCCCCACATCCCACTTCTCCCCACCAGCCGAGTGGGCCCCGCGCTCCCCGGCCCGCAGCTGAGGAGCAGTGGACACCGCCCTCCCAGTCCCACCAGTGTCCCCAGCCCCAGTCCTCCTCCTCCTCCTCCTGTGACCTCTCACTGTGGGGCCCAGAGCTGCCAGGGCCAGAGAGGCCTCTCCTGACTGCGGGCGGGGCCTGGCCTTGAACCCCAGCCCTGCCACTTCCGGCTGGCTATTCTCGTGAAAGTCTGGCCTCGGGTCTTGGGGAAATGGGCCGTCTGGGGACGGTGACGACAAGCGCCCGGCGCGGGGTTAGCACAGAGGTGAGGCCCCGCCGCTGGGGCAGGGGAGCCGCAGGCCCCACAGACGAGGAACTTGCACATGTGACTGCCTCTGGCCGCCAGGCTGAGCAGAAGGGGCTGGGCGAGCAGAGGGGACCCCAGGCTGGCTCAGTCCCGCCCGAGGTCAGCTAGCAATGGGCAATAGCTGTAGTTTCCAGCGTGAGTATGGGGGGCCCGGCCTTCTGCCCAGGGAGGACACTGGGTGGTCAGGAGCCTCGGGGGACAGGCGGGGTACGGTCGCAGGCAGGGCTCAGGGCTCCCCAGGAGCCCACAGGATGTCCGGACAGGGCGAGCACTGCGGGGGGCCGCCGAGGGGCGCGAGGGATGCGTGACCGCGGGCGGTGAGGTGACGAGGCGTGGACGGGAAGCCCCTGAGGACTTCTTTTCTCCTCTGCCGTCGTTGGGGAAGGGAACCGAGGTGCCCGCAGCCAACAGGAGGACGGGGAGGCTGCGGGGGAGCTGGCCCTCTGACACCCTCTTTCCGCAGCGAGCTGCGACGCCTTCTGTGTGGGGGGCCTGGCGCTGGGGGGCCTCCTGCTGCTGCTGGTCCTCGGCCTGGCCGTCTGCCTGTGCTGGCTGAAGCGGAGAGGTGAGCGCTCACCCGGTCACCTGTCACCTGTCACCTGTCACCTGGCCAGCGCAGCCCACGACCCTCCAATCCTACCACAGGCGCAGCGGGGGAGGTGGCACCAGGCCCTGGGCCCCGTCCGGCCACACGGGGGAGGGAGGGCGCACACGCGGCGGGGCGCAGCCATGGGGCCGCTCGGGTGGGGACCGGGCAGCCGCGCTGACCCCGCTGCTTCTTCCCTTGCAGTGAGGAAGCTGGAGAGCAGCGGGGTGAGTCCCGAGCCAGCGCGGGAGCCGGGGCGCTGGGGCCTGGGCAGGGAGGCCAGAGGAGGGGAGAGAGCGGGGCCTGGGCGTCAGGGAGAAAAGGACGGAGGCGGAAGGCGGGAACAGGAGAATGAGGAGACAGGTGAGAGACGAGCCCAGCAGAGAGGAGAAAGGAGAAAGCTGAGGGCCAAACGATGAAAAGCGAGCGGAAGCAGACGGAAATGAACGAGTAAGAGCGGGAGGACAGAACACAGGTGCAAGTCCGGGACCACCCTGGACTACAAAGTGAGCTCAAAGCCGGCCTGCACTGCGCAGGGACACCCTGTCTCAAAAAAGACAGGAGCCGGGCGTGGTGGCGCACGCCTGTAATCCCAGCACTCGGGAGGCTGAGGAGGACGAGCGTTGTGAGTTCGAGGCCAGCTTGGGCTACAGTGCGAGCGCAAGGCCGGCCTGAGCTACATAGTGCGACCCTGCCTCAAAAAACCAGGGCCAGGAGTTTGGCTCAGTGGCTTAAGAGCCTGTCTGGGAGGCGCGAGGTTGTGAGTTCAATCCCGGGTGCAGCAAAACAAAAACAAAAAGACAAAAAGGGGAAAAAAAGCAGGGTGTGGCGGCTCACATCTGTAATCCCAGCACTTGGGAGGCTGAGGCGGGAGGATGGGAAGTCTGAGCCTGCACAGCGTAGGGAGACCCCGTCTCAGAATATAAACTGTGGAAGTGGCCGCGGACGCCCAGCGTGAAGGCCCTGGGTACAACCCCCAGCATAGAGAAAAGTGGGGGGCCTGAGGGGGTGGCCGGCGGGGCAGCTGGGGGCGGTGCAGGACCCCCACACCTCTGCCCGCCCCCAGGAGCAGGAGCTGCACTACGCCTCGCTGCAGCACCTGTCGCCGCGGGCCGCGTGTGGCGGCAGCGAGAGGAGCACCGCCAAGGAGGACGCCAGCACCGACTACGCCTGCGTTGCCGAGAAAAAGCCCACCTGAGCGCCGGGATGCCCCTCGCCCTTCGGGGGGTCGGGGTCGCCCCGGGCCCCCTAGTAAAGACCGTGATCTCGCCGCCTCCCGCGTCCGGTCAGGTCCCTATCGAGTGAACGCACAAAACTTGGGCGGCGCCGTGTCCCACCCACGCTGGGCCGCCAGGGACTCCCTGGGGGAAGGAGGAAGGGGGTTTAGGACCGCGCTCCCCATGGCCTCTGGGCCAGGCCAGAACAGGCAGGCGACACGCAGAACGATTGATGCGCCATCTTCGGCTTCCCAGGCTCCACCTCAGCCTCCTGGGCCTGAGGAGCCATGGGCTGAGCTCCAGGCGGTGCCCGAGGGGCGGGTGGCTGGCTGGCTGCCACCGCTGTCTCCGGGACCCTGCAGCTCGGGCCTGGCGGAAGGGAGAGCTCAGAACCAGGGGAAGCCAAGCCTGTTGGCGCACACCTGTAATCCCAGTGCTTGGGGAGGCTGAGGCAGGAGGATCACTGCAAGTTTGAGACCAGCCTGGGCTACAAAGTGAGCTGAAGGCCAGCCTGAACTGCATAGTGAGACCCTGTCTCTAAAAGAGCCGGGGGAAGCCAGGCATGGTGGCACACACTTGCGATCCTAGCACTCAGGAGGCTGAGGCAGGAGGATCATCTTGAACTGCACAGTGAGTTCAAGGCCAACCTGAAGTGTACAGCAAGACCCTGTCTCAGAAACCAAACAAACACAGCTGGGGAACTGGAGAGTAAAGAAAACACAGGAAGCCGGGCGTGGTGGCGCACGCCTTTAATCCCAGCACTCGGGAGGCTGAGGTAGGAGGAGCGTTGTGAGTTCGAGGCCAGCTTGGGCTACAACGCAAGCGCAAGGCCGGCCTGAGCTACACAGTGCGACCCTGCCTCAAAAAAACCAGGGCTGGGAGTTTGGCTCAGTGGCTTAAGCGCCTGCCCTGGCAGGTGCAAGGTTGTGAGTTCGATCCCCAGTGCTGGAAAAAAAAAAAAAAAAAAGAAAACACAGGAGACTCAAGCAGGAGGTGGCGCCGGGCAGGATTTACTGTGGTCTCTTGAAGAGGGCGGGAGGTCGCGGGAGTCCAGGGTCACTTCTCAGAGACTGTGGGAGCAGAGGCAATGCGGTGTGGCGGTGTCCCCCAGGGGCGGCAGCGACAGCGGCCTGGTGGGAGGGGGCGGGAGCGGTCGGGGCGCGCTGGGCTCCCCGGGTCGGTCCGTCCCTTCCGCCCGCCCCCGCCGCCATCCTCACCTCTGCGCGGGAAGCACAGGGCGCTGCCCGCGGCCACGGCCAGGAAGCAGCCGGCGAAGAGCGCGGCGCGCAGCAGGAGCGCGGGGGCCGGGGCGCGGGAGCCCAGCGCCGGGCCTCTGCTCACCAGCAGCCGGGTGCCGTTGCCCGTGCCCGCGCCCAGCCCCAGCACCTCCACCCTGCACACGTAGACGCCGGCGTCCGGGCGCCGGGCCTCGCGGATCCGCAGCTCGGCCTGGTGCTCGCAGAGGAAGCGCGCGGAGGCCAGGGGGGCCAGGCGGCCCCGGAACTCGGGGGTCTCGTTCTTCACCTCGTTTCCTGGGGCCACCGTGTCTCGGTACCACTTGACGAAGCC
>RJWM01051546.1:0-10391 GCA_004363535.1 Dasyprocta punctata
CCCCCCCCCCGGATCCGACAGTCTCAGCCCGGCTCCCAGGGGCGCCTGAGTCCGGCTGGACCTTCGCCCTTCACACGGGCTGTGCAGCCCAGGCACGAGCGCGAGGACTGACTCAGCCTCCAAGAAGGGGCCGGGGCCGGACGGCCGCCAGCACCGTCACTGTCCTCGTCCTCCCGAGGTCTAAGACGCCACAGCCCATCCTGGATGATTTGGATGCAAGGGTTACACTCCAGTCGGTCTTCACTCTCGTCACGTTTCTGGGAAGAGTTTCTGTGGGCTCGGAAATGTGCTTTCCCTAAAGACGCGAAAGACTTGCTCGTCGGTCTGTTTGGACCTGGAATTTTCTTTGTGGCAAGATTTAAAAATAGTCATTCAACTTCCTGGATAATTGTAAGACTCTTCCGGCCTTCTAATTCAAATATAAATAATCTCCTGTTTCTAAAATGCTAATTTTGGTGTGTTATACATTTCTCCATTTTGCGGGCCAGGAGTTTGGCTCAGCAGTTTAAGCGCCTGCCTGGCAGGCGCGAGGCTGTGAGTTCAATCCCTGGTGCCACAAAAAAAAAAAAAGTACATTTCTCCATTTTGCATGTTTTTAAATACTTTTTTAAAAACCGCTTAAGTTTGTCTGGGTTCCCTGCAGGTTAGTGAATGTGTGTGCGGCCTCCCCATTTTTCTCAGTCGGTACTGGGGGGACAGGGGAATGTTTATTTATAAGTTGTAGTCTTTTCTTTTCTCTCTCTCTCTCTTTTTTTTTTTTTTTTTGTGCCGGGAATCGAACTCAGGGCCTCGCATTTCCAGGCAGGTGCTTCAGCACTGGCTTATACCCCAGCCCTGCAGTCTTTTCAGCAACCTAGTTTTTGATATTTCTGATCCTTGCTGCTTTAGGTTTCTCTGCTGTTTCTTCTCTGATCTTTGTTTTCTCCTTTTTATTGCCTATGCTTTTATTGTTGCACTTTTTGTAACCCTTTAAATTTCATTCATTTTCTTTTCCAATGCAATGCTCTGAATTTCCCATTCTGCCTCATTTTCCCTGTCACACCACTGCCCGGTGTGCTTCCGCAGTTGTTCAGTCCCAATCTTTCAATCCCCAGTTGCATTTTGAGTTTTCTCTTCAGTTGATGCTTGGCATATCAATTAGAAGTTTTTTAATATTCTGAATATATGCGTCTTTAAAGGACGTCTTTCTGTTATATTTCTTGTCTTTCCCTTATTGATCTACAACTTGATGACACTGTAATCACAGAATGTGGCCTGTTCTGATTTAATTCTTTAAAATTCATTTAGACTTATTTTGTGACACCATGCATGATATTTATGGAAATTTTCCCTGTTGTAATGAAAATAATGGTCCTCAAATTATTGAGCCATTTTCATTATATGCCCATTAAATCCAGCTTGTTAATTATGTGGTTCAAATATTTCTTTCTATACTAAATATTTTCCGCCTGACCTGTCAGTCTGTAACCAAGTTACGTGAATATATTCAAGTGTATTCATGGATTTGCCTAGATCTTCATATAATTCTGTCACTTTAAAAAATATTTTGCAGCTATTTTATTGCACCCATAAATATTTAGACTTTTTATAACCTCCTGGGCAATTTAAACTTAAATCAAGATATAATGACCTTCTTCATCTGCAGTAATGGCTTTGCCTTTTGGTCTTTTCCTTTGATGTTAATATTGCTCTACCAGATTTCCTCTGGTTGTTCTTTGCCCGGTGCAGATTTTTCAGTTAATTACCCAGCGTTCCCCACTCCCAGGCTGTAGGATTCTCTCTCGAGCACAGGACACAGAGTCTGATGTTTCAATTCCCACCTGCAGACCTGTGGATCTTACCTAGTAAATTCGCTCCTTGAGAAAACTTGTGCATTCAGGTTTATTCTCACCATTCCCTTTTGTACACCGTACTTCTGCCTTCTGTATGAGGTTCGCTTTTTCTTTACTTTATAAACTGCATGTGCATACACAGGTACAAAATGCACTGTTAATCCAGGCCTGCGGTCTGACGCTAACTCGATGTCCCGCCTTTCTGGTGAACTCAGCGCGAAGCTGTCCCCGTCACAGCCCCGTCAGCTTCCCCCTCTGCCCGCAACTGAGCCGCCCGCTGAGGGAGCAGGTCTGAGGACTTTCAGGGGTTGCTCCACTGCCGGGGTGCTGGCCACGCTGGCGGCTCCCGGCTCTCCGGTCACCGTCTCTCCCGTGGTCTTGCTCTCTCCGAGATCTTCCTTTCCTTTTTTCTCAGGCTGGAGGGAACATCATGGTGTTTCAATGTTCACATTAATTTGTTCCACAACACCTGACAAGAACCAACACGACGACCACACTGGACAGGTTTCCAATGCAGCTCTCCTGTAAGAAATAGAAATAATTCCCGAAAAGTTCGCTGGGACACTCCCACCTCACCGGGTTCACATGACGGGGGCTGCTTTGTCATACAGAACCTTAAAACAAAGACTGGGATGTGAAGCAATGAATTATATACAAATAAAAGAAAACTTAACATCGCTATTAAATCTGCTGAAAGGCTTTCCGTGCAGGGTAGGGGCAAGTCGCACAGCCCCACCAGCGGCACGGTTCCCGGGGGAGCTCTCGGGTCATGGAGCACCGCTCTGGGACCGGATCTGCAGCTGGCCCGGCCGGTGATTGATCCAAATGTCCCGGCAACTCTCAAAACCGCAATAGAACAAAGACGACCTGACCTCCAAACAGCCAGAGTCCTCGCCGGACCACAGGAGACGCACGGCTGGCCGATAAACGCACGGAAGATGCTCCCCAGCGACGGTGGTGACACTTTAGTCTTTCCCTTTAGGTTTTGTCTTCCCCAGTGCATTGTCGCCGCGCTCTGCTCGGGAGCGGTCACTCCTGCGGGCCAGGCCACTCTCCCTCCGACCACCTCACGCGCATTCCATGCGCGTCTTCGGCATCGTTCCTTTGAGTCGCTTCTAAAAAGCTCCCTCCACCCTCTCTTCCTCTCCCTCACTCGCACTTTCCGTTCTCTTGGATTCTCACCTTCATGGAGTCTGAAGCCGCTGGGAGTAGAGACAGGTCACTTGCGGCTGCTCCTTAGCGTTACACAGTGACAGGGTTCTGCGTGGCAGATGAGGTGTGGGTGGGTGGGTGTGTCCACGTGTGTGTCCACGTGAGTGTGTGTGCCCATGCGTGTGTACATGAGCAAGTCTGTGTGTGCATCTGTGTGTATGTACACGAGTGCATATCCGTGTATCCGTGTGTGTGTGACCGTGTGTGTACACAAGTGTGTGTCCGCATGTGCTAAGACTTGGCCACATTTAACAGGTGGGCCCCCTTGGCCTCAGCTGGGGGACGCTCTTCCAGGGGACCAGAGCGGCCTGCTCGGGGCTCACCCTGGTGTCACTGAGGACAGCACACAGGAGGCCGGGTACCCGGGCACCACGCTCCACCCTGTGCTCTCAGGGACACAGAGTGCATCGCCCTGGGCAGGGACAGATGACATGAGCGCGTCCTGCCTCCCTGGCAAGCAGCCAGGCGCTCTCCCCGTCTTCCTGGAGCGTGGGGCCCTCTGCCCCGAGGGCTCCGTGCGGGAGGTCGTAGCTCAGCCAGGGGCATTTGCCAGCGACCACACGTGCAGGTGCTCGCTCCCGACCTGGCTGTGTCCACGCCCCGAGTCAGGCGCCCCTTTGGGTTTTGTGCACACTGGCTTAGGAGACTGCCCCACCCAGGGCCGCTTTCTGTTTAGTCCCCACCCCGGAAAGACTTCTGAGCTCTGCATGCGTGTGTGTGTGTATGTGTGTGTGTGTGTGTGTAGTAGCAGGCATTTTATTTTATTTTATTTTATTTATTTTTGGTATCGGGGATCAAACTCACGACCTTGCACCCGCCAGGCAGGCACCTGTGCAGCTGAGCTAAACCCCCGGCCCAGTAGCAGGCATTTTAAAAATAGCTTATTCGGACCAGGGCATTTAAGAAAACCTGGTCTGTTACTCTTCCACCACAAGAGTATGCAAAACTCCGCATGTCTGCAAAACGGGCTTTGACAGCCGCCTTCCCTTGAACTGCAGCTGAGCTTTTGTGGCGGCACAAAGCCCAGCTGGCACTGGGTGTGGCGGGCCACGCGCGTGTTCCCGCAGAGACGTCGAGGGTAGCTGCTGACACTCTCCTTACAGCCGCCCTCCCGTGCACCAGGGAAGAGCTGGTGGTGACTCAGCGCCTGCTGCCGCCCGCCCGCCCGCCCGCCCGCCCGCCATCAAGGACCTGACGCTGCTTTGTTCCGAGTCATTGTTTCCCTCTGCGACATTCGTCACTGACCCAGTCCTGCCTCTACCAGGGCTCTGATTCACATGTGTTTGTCAAACGGCCTTGGACACAAACGCGTCCTCCAAGGACGCCCAGTACCAATGTGATCGGAAGCCACACAAGTGATTTTGTGTCACAGATCCTGTTTTTCTGTTCCCTGCTGCGTTTGAGATTTCTCCACATTACTAAATTTTGCTTCTTTCTGTGGCATCGAGTTTAACTCTGTGTTTTCCCTGTGTTGTGTTTGTCTGTCCCCAAGAGCGCATGGGTTTTTCTGGCTCTGTCCTACCGTGAACGATGCTGTGTTCCCCCCTTGGCCTGGGAGAGTCTAACTTGCAGAGAAGCTCGCACTCACTTTAATAAAGTCTGCAGTGTGCTCACCAGGGGACTGTGCTGTGTCCACGCGACAAGGCGTGAAGTCCTTTCCACGACTGGTTAGAGGAGATGACCCACACTGAGACCAAGTGGAAAGGGCAAGGATTCCAGTGGAATGCGGACACTCAAACCCCGGGCAGAATGAAGGAGGACGAGACAGGAAGGGAGGACTCAGGCGACGTCGAGGGAAGAGAAACCAGAGACTAGAGCTGTCGCCAGTGAGGTAGGGGAGGATGCCCAAGGACAGGCCCGGGGCATGAGGAGAAAGGACCAGGGTCTCCTGAATGGTGAGTGTGGGTGTCCAGCTGGAGCCGCGTGGACACCACAGGAAGCCAACAATTGGATACACAGCCAGAACCTCGCGGGAGACAGAGTCGGGATTACTGCAGAGAAGCTGCAGAGACAGAGACAGATGAAGCCCCCTGGGGGCGCTTGGAACCTGCGGAGCCGGGGGCAGACCCTGCGCCCTGGTGTGGTGCAGGCTGGGGAAGTCAGGGATGGAAGAGGAATTGGCAAAGTCACAAGGTGGGATTTTAAACTATGCTGTGCGTTTAAATTTTTAAACATTGAACAGTAAAAGACACATGGCCACGCAATTCCCCTCCAAATCCTCCCTTCACTTCACACAGCCCTGGAGCCCTCTTTCCGGGGTGTCTTTGGCTGTGCTGTCCCGGCTGCCTTGATGTCCTGAATGGGTTCAAAACATGTCCTTTCTGGTCATCTGGACTTTGGGAAGAGCCAGACGTCACGTGGCGGCTGACCCGGTGACTGAAGGGGATGAGGACGCGGCGTCCTGCTTTTCCAGGCTGCCCTTGCACCCCTCCCACTTTCTTTCCCCATCTCGCTTTGTGACAGTCACCGAAGCATCAGTGAGCTTAACTTACTGCTCAAGCCTTGCCTGCCCAGCTGGCCAGGTCACCCACAGCCACCCTGGTCTCAAGGTCTACTGTCGAGGTCACAGCTGAGGACATGTGGCCCGGAGCCAGGGGTACAGGGGGGCGGGCACCAGGGTGAGGGAGCTGGAAAGGGGGCAGGAGCTTGAGACTGGGATGGGTGGAGTTTGGTGGAAGGACAGAGGGAGATTTTGACTTGGGGTGAGAGGCGACAGCCAGGTGTGGGACCTGACCAGGAGGTCACAGGACCAGCATCCGGGCTCTGGTAGCGGCCGGGCCCGCTCCTCGGCCTCGCGGGGGGGCTCTTTCTTCTCTGCATTGGGTGGGGATTGCAGCCATGAGAGACTGAGGGACGTCACTTAGAAGAAGCCCCGGCCCTTCCACTCTGTTCACTTGCTTGTGGAACCCTTGGCATCCTGTTTGGACTCCTTTAATGGTTAACAGTTGTGGTGGATGGACAACGGGTGGGTTGTGACACCAGCTGAACTGAGTCAGCATGGGGCTGGGTGTGGACGGCCCCCCGAGGGCTGTTGCCAGCATACAAAGGAGACCTGGAAGTCAGGCATGGTGGCCCACACCTTTAATCCTGGCACTTAGGAGGCTGAGGCAGGAGGATCGTTGTGAGTTCGAGACCAGCCCAGGCTGGTCACAGAGTGAGTTCAAGGCCAGCCTGAACTGCATAGTGAGACCCTGTCTCAAAAAATAGGGTCGGAGATTTAGCTCAGTGGCCTAAGCACCTGCCCGGCAGGAGCCAGGTTGTGAGTTCCATCCCAGGTACAAAAAAAAAAGAACAAGAAAACAAAAAAAACAAAGGAGACCTGGAGAGGAACAGGAAGTGTTGTTGGTTCTCCTGGAGAAGCTTGTCACGCTGAAATGAACTCGGCTGTTATCATCAGAGGAGCTCAGAACCTCACTGTTGCTGAGGATGGCTGTGGTACTTTTTCAGGGGAGCCCTGGTCCTTATTTTGAGCATCACTTTTTGGCTCCCATGCAACCCCTCAACCTGCTGGCACTGATCCTTCAACCCACTGGCATAGTTGTTCTAGCTTCCACCGCTGACCTTTGGGCCTTCCCAGAGCAGATCCAGGAAACAGACTTTCATGAAACATTGTCGCCGGCTCTAGGCCTCCACTTGGACTTGTCGGGGGCATTGTAGTGGGCTCTAGGTCTCCAGCTGGACTCATGCAGGACATTGCTGTGGGATCCAGGCCCTTGGCTGGATTCTTTGAGTCTTTAGTGTGTGGACAGATTTCCTGCACTTTTCACATTTTTGTGTTTGACTCTTTGGGTGACTATTATAAAATAATTCTATAAATTGTGCGTCCTGTATTACAGTCTCCCTGGCAAACCCTGACTACAACAACATTCTACCCGACTCTTTTATTACTTCCTCTGATCCTTTTCTGGCATTTTATGATTTTTTTCCAGAAATTTACCCTTTCAATTACTTCTTAAATGCCTTGTAATTGTTCCTAATATACTTTTCTTTCCTTTCCAACTTTTTTCCTCACTAATACACATGAGCATTGCATAATTCCCCATGGGAGAGCGGCACGTGTGCACACAATGTCTCCGCCCCTCGGCCCCCCCCCCTCCTGCAAAGATCCAGCTCCCCATTTCCTGTTAGGTATCAAGATCGCCCTCTACTTCTATTTCATGTTTCCTCGATGGAAATCAATATGGAGATTCCTCAGAAAACTAAAAGTAGAAATTCCACTCAACCCAACTCTACCCCTTCTAGGTGTCTTCCCGACAGAGCTAAAGACATCACCTTAGAGCGATCCACGCACCTGTGTGATAGACGCACGGCTCTCGCTAGATGAACCTTGGAAGCGACCTGTGTGTCATCGACAGACAAATGGACAAGGAAGTGTGGTGTCTACACCCCAGGGAGCTCTTTTTTTCTTTTCAAATCAGTAAAATCCATAGCTGTTCCCCTTTCTCCTTCTAGTTGTTTTAAAGTTTTCTTTTTTGCAGGGATTGTTTTTCTTACTAACTTTCCAGAGAAAGAGATTTTGTCATTTATGTGGCCAGTGTTTTTAGAACTCTTACTGAGTTTTGCAGATTTTAATTTTCTCCCATATCTTTATGTTTACTTTTTAACTTTTTTTTTCCTGGCCTTTTGAATTGGATGCTGAGTTCTATTGCTTTTTCATATCTCTTGTTTCAAATAAATTCAGCCACAGCCATCAAATTCCTTGTGTCCACATGCAGCCACTGCCCACAGACTTTGCCGTGTAGCACTCTTGTTGTTATTCAGTTCTGAGTATTTCCCAACTGCGCTTCTTATGTCTTTCTTAACAGGAGAGTTAGCCAGTATAGTTGTGTTTGGTTCTCCACGTATGAGAGTTTTAAAACAATCCTTCACATACTGCATCACAGTTTTATTGGATTATGGTTACAGAACCTCGTCCAAGCTGGTTTGTGATCCACGATCCACGGTGGTTCTCCCTCGGCTGACACAGCCTCTGTTCCCACGAGGGCTTCGCGCCGCCTCGGCAGAATCCATCTGTATTTACCAAGCCGTGGACGCACCCGCTGCCGCTCTGCGCTGTTTCCTCCAATGTGTAGCAGGAGCCACGTCCCTTCGGTCTCCCTACGACCGACCCTCAGATTTTGTGTTGCCTGCTAACCAAATGGCCACCTTAACTTTCTCGCTGGTTTATCTGGGGTATCTTTCCTCAAAGCCTTTTATCTAAAAAATGCAGTATATATGTGTTTGTCCATGATTAACTGTTAAAACTTCATTTATTTGTTTTCATCATCAACCAAGCCTGAGAATGAATGTCCTTTGATGCGTTCACCTTATTCACATTAATGACATGATAATTCCTAGTATTTATGTTTTGTTTATTAAACATGTTCTTTTTTCTCCTTATTGCTATTTAAGTAGAGTTTTGCTGTTTTCCAGTGGTTGAAAAAAATTATTTACCCTACGATTCATTTTCCTACAGGTCTCTTTATTTCATTGCTCAAGACCTACACTTGGACTTTTCCTCCTGATATCTTGTTCCTCGGCTTCCCTCTCTCCCGGGAAGGAGAACGCACTGCCTCGCTGCTCCCCGCCGGCGCCCCTGAGCGCCCCTGCACTGTGCTGCTGCCCGCACTGCCCCGCCGTCCGGGCTGCGGGTCCCTTTGCTGTCCTTTGTCCACGCTGATGCTGTTCTGGTTTTGTCACCACTTACAGAGAGAGCAGATCAGGACTCAGTCTTCCAACTTCGGAGGCTCTCAGGTGTCATTTAGTAAAATCTGTCATTTCCTCTGTTTATTTTTCCCCTACATAATCGCCAGCACCGTGAAGATTAATTCTCCCAAATCTGTTCTTGAGTTTTTCCATCGTTCCATGCCCTTGTCCTTCACTGAGGTGTTTGGAGCTCTTTGGAATTTCCCAGCCTACTTCTGCACACCTTGACTAAGATCATCCCGCTATTTACTCCACCCCGCCCCCGCCGCCACCCTTACTGAAGTGCTGGGGGTTGAACCCCGGACCTCAGGTGTGCCAGACAAGTTCTTCACTGAGCTGTACCCCAGCCTGGCTCAGCCCTTCTTCAGGGTCTGTCACCAAGCCGCTGCCCCTCCCACCGGCGTTCCTCCAGCACTTCATTGGCTTCCCGAGGGCCTGCCTCCCTGCGTGTCCTTACCCCGTGCCTCTCTCTCCGTGGGCTGAGCCGCAGGTCCTCTCTGTAAGACCTGGGAGATCTTCAGCCTTGTCTGCAAGGTGTGACTGAAACATACAGCGAATGTTTAAATTCTACAAACAATTATGACGGGAAAAAGCACGCTGCTACGGAGTCCCTTCACATGTTCCCCTTCGCCTCAGACTCACATATCCCATCATCGGTACCGCTTTCTGAAGCAGTTCTGGAAGTCCTCTTTCCTGAGTGTCTTTTGTGTCCATTATAAAATCCAGCAAGTCCCTTCATCCTGGGGCTACTGAAACTAGGAAAGGAGAGAAAGGAGGTAAGTTGCACAGACCACTCCTTGACACACAATCAGTGCTCAATAAATGCTATTAATTATTATTCTACATTAATCCTTGCACCTGCCTTTGGTTTTACTCTGTCTGCTAGAAGTCATTCAGTCTGTAGCCTTTTTTTTATTGGTGTCCTGGCCAAAGCCCTCTCCTTCTCTTCTGTGAGCCCACAGTCAATTGAGTGTACCCTCTTTAAATACCCCAAGGATGCTCATGGCCTTGTGCTCAGGACCCAAACAACTGCTATATTTTTGTGCTGCAACTTGGAACAAATTTGGGGACAAAACGAGAATTCAAAGTTTATCATCCTTGTTCTTATCTGATATAGATGTTCAATTTTCATGTTTAACTTGTTAACAGGAATAAGACAAGAAAAGAGTTTCCAGTGGTTCAGTCCATGGTCAGCAGCTCCAAGGCAGAAACAACATGGCAGGAGGGCCTGGGGGAGGAAGCTGCTCACCTCATGGCAGCCAGGAAGTAGCGAAGGGAGGAGCTGAGGACAAGAACACACCGTTCCAGGTCAGCCCCCAGCCCCTAGCCCCAGAGACCCCTCTCCAACGAGGCTCCACCTCCTAACGAGCACATTCAGCAACTAAAGTCATCACTGGTGAGCACAGCACCTCAGGATCCAGTCATCCCCCAGGAGTCCCACCCCTGAACCCATGAGACTTTCAGGGAACATTCTAGTTCTGATCATCACACCACCCAAGTTGGTTTCTTCCTTGGTCACTTTCTTCCACCTACAATGCCCCACATAAGCAATAACCAAGGTATGGAGTGGAACAGAATATCACAATAGGTTTGGGAAAGTTCTTCCCACATTACGTAGTGACAGTTATCTCCAGTAATGCCTGCCTTTCCCCGCAAGTAAGA
>RJWM01051547.1:0-10397 GCA_004363535.1 Dasyprocta punctata
TTAATGATTCAGTATATTTAAAACTTGAGTACTTTCTTACAAATTAATGCTAATGTGTTCCAATTATATGTTCAGTATTTGCCTGACAGAGTTACACAAATCACATGATACTCTGAAATAAAGAATGTTCTGTATCTTAATAATTTAAAATAATGAAAACTATATTAACATGTCAAAACCATATATTTGTAACTTGTTACTAAGATGAAAGGTGATATTATTACAATAGAATGATTGATAATGAAAGAAGAATTGATGCCACATCACACTGTCATATATAAATGAGCTTGAACCTGTGAATATTATATTTGTAGGTTAGAGTTCATATCACTTTTCAGAAACACAAAGATACCAATTTTGAGGCCTACAAGGATAAACATAATTAGGTGTTTCATAGATAAATTAATTCCATCAAATTACTCAGAGACGAACTCAACAGATAGTATCATTCAGGTAGGAAAGAGATAGATATTGATAAACTGTGATTCAGGAGATTTTAGATATTACTTTCAAACTGTTTTATATTGTAGTTACTGGCAAGTAAGACAATTTATGTTAGGTATATGTATATATATGAGTTTGACTGTGTATCCTGACATTTAGAAATTGTTTCCTTATTGAATTATCATAATTATTATTGATATCCCTTATTTGTAAAGATTTCTTTGAATTGTTAGGCCCCAAAAAGAAATCAAGTAGATATAGATTCTTATAACCTGTAATATGAAAAAACTCAGCTTCAATTATTTGGAATTCTATTCATAAATGAAATGATCCTACACCCATCTTAGAAGGAATATAATTCATGTGAAATTCAAAGTGAGATGTACTTCTAGCTACATTTGCTCTTGAATACTCATAATATGTGATGTTCTTCTAGTTTCTATGTTTGACAGAAAGAGCTAAAATCACATATACATGCAAAATAAAAAATACATTTTAATAATTTATATTTTATTCAAGCACGGATATTTGTCTAGATATAAGATTAGTTTGACTTATCAAATTTTGTTCTATAAAAAAGCTGGGACTCTAGTAATTTCTGAGCCTTTGATAGGTAGATTTTATTCATTTTATTCCTGAATTATAGTCTGTCCTGATTAAATTTGTTAGTATGACTACGAGATCTGAAAATTTTAGTAATACAGTTAATTACGGCAGGATTGAGAATTTTCCCTACACATGCTGACTGAATCCCTGTTTCTTCAGGGACACTCAGGCATGGATCCCTCTGAAACAGAGCAGGGATTGAAATCCCAACCACGGGACACAGAGTGAATTTTGTTCTGCGAGACAGTTCATTCCTATCCGCAATTCTGGCGTATCTCTACGCATCCAAGAATAAAAATCTTAAAAGAAACAAAGAAAAGGGAAAAAATAAGAACAGAAACAAAAGGAAATAAATGTTCAGACACTGACACTATTGACAATTCATACCTAGAGTTACTTAATAATTGACTTTTTCTTACATGGGACTTTGTAATCGCAATAATTATTAACCTGATATTTGACCTAGATAAAACATAACTCTATGATACTTGGGAAGCACATATTTATTTTTCCTATATCTCTTCATATTACTTGTAATATTAACAAATTTTTGCAACTGATTTCAGATTTAAAAGAGAAAAAAGTTAAAATGAAGACTTCTCATCATATAAAACTTTTAATTCAAAATGTTTTATCATTATGTCAATTCATTTATACTTACAGGGAGCTTTGAACAATCTGTAAGTTTGAGAACATCACCATTGCTACTTGTTTTCTCCAAACTTTAAAATGTCATTGTGAATTTTCTTATGTTGCAATCTGTGTTATATACGCATGCCCATTATAGGAAATAGATTTCATTTCTTCACAGTGTTTATTGATACACACATGATTTAAAGGTAAAAAGTTATTTTTATAATATATAAGATATCACTGAAATAATCAAAATAAGTGTGCAAAACAAGTTTTATAATCTTGCAATCATCTTCTCCAAAAAAGTAAAATTTATAACATCTGCATGTGAATGCATCCATGCATGTGTATGTTTAGAAAAGAAACTATGCTGAATATAAGTGAACATATTTGCAAAAAGAAAGTAAGATCTGGAAGAAGGAATTGTAAGACTGGAGATTAGTTCAATTTTACATTTTGGAAATAGTTTAAGAATACTCACTACACTGTAGATGAAATGCAAACTGCAAATCTTTCCTCTTATGTCATTAAAGATGATATTGTTTATTTTAATGATTAATACAATGGATTGGTGAGTGAGTAACTACATTCTCTCCTGGGTCTTTGGCCTATGTTGCATTGTCTGGGTTTATAATAGCATTCTAAGCTAAGAACAAGATTTAACAAGCATAGAAGGTTGGTAGTATTTCTAAAATGATATGAATTCTCAGTGACAGCACTAATTCCTTGAAAGAGAATACATGAGCAACTTTGATTTATAACCTTAGAATAATACCTAATAAAAGTATGATTCTATAATTGTTTAATGGTATATTTGTTTCTAGTTATTATTGTATGATATAACAATATAATTGCTTGATAAATTTTTATTATAAAATTTTAAAAAGTGTTCTAAATGTTTAACAGTCAATATCTAATATATTGATTAAAAATAGGTTATTATAAAAAGAAATAAGATCCAGTCTGACACAAGTTGATATACTTTGATTCTGTTACACATCTTTTAAACTGGAAGTAACGTATATATTTGGTAATTCCATTCTTTTAAACTTGTTTGGACAAGATAATAAAATTAAAGTTAGTAGAGGTATCAGAATTATACCCTATAGGGGAGATATGCTCTCCATATGAAAAAAAATAAAACAGTATTCTTTATTTTATGAGTATATGTTTGATATATTAAAAGTAGAAAACTCTCTTTTTGGTTGATTTTTTTTTTAGACGTTGTCTTGGTATGTTCTTCAGGTTGGCCTTTAAACCACTTTGTAGCAAAGGCTGGCATCAAAATCGTATCCATCTCCTGCCTCAGCCTCCCAAATGCTAGAACTAAAGGCATGTGTAGCCACTCCTTGCTTAGAAAAATATATCAGAGTAATTAGCAAGACTTCAATATCTGGCAACTGGACCCTAACTTTTGTTATGTGTTTCATTGGTTGTTGTGTGTGTATTTTTGTGTGTGTGTGCTGTGTTTTGTTGCATGCTTGTGCAAGTCAGTTTAAATTTAACCATTTATAACATATGCAATTGTTTTATATAACACATAGTGTATTTTTAATATGGTATTTTCATTTGCAAAGAGAATATCTATCCATTTGACTTTAGAAAATATACCAAAAATATAGACGGACATTCTGGTGAAACTGGCTCCAATGCAGCAGTTATTATTTAGAAGATAAGAAAAGGCCACTCAATTGTTAATATTTTTATTACTGGTTCTTTTATTACTTGAAGGAATTTGATTAGTATGCTAGAGGGATGATGATAGATATAGGAAACTGTTTAATTGTACATCAAACTCCTGAACAATGACATTGGGGGGGTCTTAAAACAGCATATCATTTTATGCATTAGTATATCATATAGCAGCACAGTTTAATATCTTTTAATTGTGGTTTTCTTTTATATCAAATAAAAGACAATGGCTTTCCAGTGCTTTGATGCCTGTGTATTATAAGGAGTCCCTATTTATAATTTCTCAATTCATATATAACAGAAGACTTTAATTTAGTTTTAGAAGCTAGATGTTTTATAATTTTGTGGAGATAGGTATCAAAATCAGGGTCTTGTACAAGCTAGCCAATCTCTCAATCACTGAGTTACTCTCTACACTGATATATAATTGTTCTGATTCCCAGATCGTTTATGAACTATTGCTCTTTAAAAATGTTTAGTTACTTGCTTCAACATTCAAATTGCTAGTTGAAAATTTTTTCTTTATTTAGAACCTATTAAATGACAGTTCAGTTACCAAAGTGAGGAGAAACTTTCATTTTGTACAATAGTTAAGTTTCACTAAGGACAGATTTTAGAATGTTTCTGATGTATTTTAAAATTATTTACTGAACATGTATATATTTTACAACTGAGAATCTCAACTCATTCTATTCTCAATGGGGAGGTTTCTGAAATAGGATTATATGAAACAAATCACACTTCATAAAAGTTTTATTTGAGTTATGATCATCTATACTAAATTTTCTGTTGATTTTTCATATTGTGTTGATTTTAACAACATTTTCCTCTAAGGTATTAACAATCAAGTGAAATATTTGATGAAAATGGATTTGACTAACTCCTTATTCTAAAGCAAATATCTGTCTGCTTTTCTAAGGTTTAAGAAAAACTTTAATTACTGACTTTTCCTTGGATTTAGACAAGGGATTAAATTCAACATATATAGCTCAAACATTTGTTTCAGCCATCTTAGTGGAAAAAGTGAAATGAAACTGAATTTCAACTGAAGTGAGAGAAATGACAACAACAAAACCTGAAGAATAACTCATATTCAGAGACCTGGAAAACAGCGCCCCCCCCCAAAAAAAAGAGGAAGGATTTAAATGCATAGTAGAGATAAAACAGGACTTAAGCAGGGTATGTTTAAAATATGCTAGAGTGAATGTGAACTATGTCACTTTAATTTTGCTCCAGAATCTTTAAGATAGAATATCACTAGGCAGTACGGAACAATGGATATCTTTGATTTTGAGTCCTCGGGATGCAAATCAAAGAAAGTTGACCACTGATTATTGTTATTTGACTTCCCTTGCTTTCTAGAATTCTTTTTAAGACTTTGAAAACAGACACAGCTGTCAAAAATTTTTTTTTGTGCCTGCTTTTACAAGAAGGTAAGTGAAAAAAATTAGATTATTTTTTGAGATTATATTTAAAATGTTTTTCCCTAGGAAAGAATCATAGCTCTCTAGAAGATGAAACCTGTAACACACAAGAAAGAAGCAACTACAGGTTAGAAATGAATTTTAGCTTCTCAACCTGCAGAAACAAAAAGTAATGTTAGAATTGAAACCTCAACTATCATCAGTTTAATAATAAGGTCTAAGAAAAGTGACTCTTTTTTATTTAATTTATCAAAGATTATTAATAATGTAATGAGGGACATGATCAATAGATTTAAAATACTAGTCTTTTGTGGCATCTTCAGTGTGGTACTCATCAAATTAATTTATTCACTCATTTCTTATGTAGTATCCTTTTATCAACTTGAAAGACCGAAAAAAAATTAAATGCCATGCACCTGAGCAATAAGTAACCACAAACCACAAACCCAAAAATATTCTAAGAGATATTATAACTGTATAGAATTCATCTTACATCAAATTATGGAGCAGAAAAATAGACTTGAGGTTAAAAAATACCAACTAATTCTGAGTAAATTATAGATTCAATAATACATCAATGAAGTATAATTAATTGTAATAAATATTAATGTAGATAAAAATGTTAATAAAAACTGAGAATGTAGTATGGAAATACCTCTATTACCTTTTGCATTTTTTCTCTTAATCTAAAATATTCACAGTTAACTTTATAAAAAAGAGTAAAGAACTCAACACAAGTCTACTGTATCCATGCCAAAAGTGTTGACATGTTTTACTCTTCTCATTTTAGAATTTAATTTATGCAAAAGCAACTTTTTCAATTCTGGAGTTAAAAAATAATATGAAGAACATGAGTGAGGTAAATCAGATCTCAAGTTGCATTGGGGATTTCAAACTTTTCTTTTTATTTGTCACATTTTTTTTTTCTGAAAATCTTATGAAAATTGCAAAATGTTGGCCCTCTAAAACTAGTGAAATGCCCAATTGTTGATACTTTAAAATTAGAAACAAAAGTGGCATTTGTTAGTTTCCTATGGAGAATTGAACTTGTAAGTTAGTCTCTTTGAATGAATGAAAAAGTGCAGATCTTATGTAGGATTTGGAGAAACATGAAGTTGAAGAATTCGCAAGTTTTCTGAAAACGAAGTGTTGCCGGGCGTGGTGGCGCACGCCTTTAATCCCAGCACTGGGGAGGCTGAGGTAGGCGGAGCCTTGTGAGTTCGAGGCCGGCTTGGGCTACAACGCGAGCGCAAGGCCGACCTGAGCTACACAGTGCGACCCTGCCTCAAAAAAAAAACTAGGGTCGGGAGTTTGGGTAGGTGACTTAAGTGCCTGTCTGACAGGCACGAGGTTGTGAGTTTGATCCCCGATGCCGGAAAAAAAAAAAAAAAAAAAAAAAGAAAGCGAAGTTTTCTGGAATGGCTGACCTTTAACTACAGAACTATGTTTAATGAAGTGTTGCTTTTGCTTAATGGCTGCCTTTCAGAAACATGATTACTGAGGTGAACTGTCATTGATTTATGAAATGAGTAGAAAATTAGTTCCAGTGGTTCTGTTTTTCCTTGGCTATGGGAATTTATTTTTTTTCTTTTTAGGAGACTAGAAACTTTTATTGTCTCACTCACCAAACAGGAAGATGTACATATTTCAATGTTCAACATTTTTATTTGATAGTCTTCTGTACTACTATCTGAACATAATTACCTTCTGTGGATTTTCTGTGGGTGCCAAAACTTTCAGTGCTAGAGATCTAATTCAAAATGTAAAAGGAAATAGATACTGGATATAGTGTTTCTTTTTAACATCTGTTGGGTCATTTTTTTTTTTTTTTTTTTTTTTTTTTTTTTTTTTTTTTTTTTTTTTTTTTTTTTTTTTTTTTGTCTTTTTGAAACAGAGTCTCACTATACAGTTCAGTCTTGTCTTGGGTTCACTTTGTAGCTCAGGCTGGTCTCAAACTTGTAAATGATTCTCCTGCCTCAGTCTCCCATACGATGCGATTACAAGAGTGTGTCACCACACCCAGTTCATCCTTTGAGTCTTTTCCAATTTAAATGACTGTTTGCAATCTGCAAAGTGTGTCTCAGATCATAATGGACACTAAGCCAATAATCAATAATTACTAATCTGAACAAAAATAAATTTAAAATAAGATTACATTTGAAAGAGTTCTGCATCTGATAATGGTTAAATTTTTTCAGGACAAGATTCTACCATAGAACAATTAGAAAAACCAGACAAAATACAAACGTATTATTTCTTAAGGTTTCGAAGAGATCAGACATAGTAGGAAGTTGTGCAGTCAGTAACTAGTTTCTCTTAGGTCACTGAAATGAAAGGTTTTTGTATTATTTGTTTGGCTTCATCTATGAAAAGAGACTCATTTTTGTTTATGTCTTGTACTCCAAGTTACAACTTTGAACTTAATAGTACACAGTGTATTAACTAGCGTTAGTATCTCAATGTTTTGTTGTAAAATTATTATATTATTTCATAAAATAAAAAAATAAGATTAATGCATTCTCTAAGTCTCTTTTTCCCTTAGAGGCAGTTGTCAATTCAAAAAGAAAATATATCCACTGAGAGAGTAGGAAGGTAATTAAAATTCTCTTTTGTCTCAGTAACTTGGAAGGTCCTGGTGAATCATCCAGACATTGGAACTTGACCTTGAGAGTCATACTGTATAATACAGACATGGAGTTATGTATTGTTTCATATTTTTTTACTCAGATTGATAAAAATGTTGCATTTTAAAGAAGAAAGGACATGAAGGAAAATAATCATTCATATTTACAAGGAGAATGAGCAAAAGAGAATAAATATGTAGAAGTTTCAAACACTGGAGTTTTCACCCTGATAAGTTAGAAGTGTGACTGATATAAGAATTTAAATACCAAATAGAGATTTGCAATAGAGTTCTCAGAGCTATAAAGCACAAATAAGCAGTATTGACATAATTTAAAAATATGTTATTAAACTAATGTTTGAACAAATGGTCTTAATTAAAGAGGAGGCACAGTTGAAGACTTACTTGGTAAAATACATATTTAAAACATAAAGTTCCAAGCAGAATCACAAAAGAGAAAAAAGATGAAACATACAGAGAACAATGAAGAAAACATGCACGATGTAGTCAAAACGTGTAATTTGTATGTTTAAGAGCTAAGAGACAGGAAGAAACAAAAGTAGCCTCGGTCAAAAATGAAGAGATGGTGGATAATGTCCAAAATGAGGAACTACAAAGTGTTTCAAAAACCACTACAAAACTCAGGAGAAAGAGGAAAAGTTAACAGCATAACTAAGCATAAAGAACTGAAAAATAATCTTCACCAAAAAAAGACAAATTTAATTTTAAAAGTGTATTTGTAGTTTTCATTGTAATCACCCATGTCTTTGGTGGAATTTCTTTCTGGGTGATGCTGCTATTGGTTACTACTCAGAAAATTTCAATTTCCAAATATGCTGCTTTCTTGAAAATCTTCATTTTGGTGATATTTTCATTTAATTTTTCACAGCTATAGGCCACATTTTATATAATTTCAGTCTTAAAATTTCATTGGGTAACATTTTATTTCCTGGCATAAAATCTTGGTGAACACGGTGCAAGGCCGACCTGAGCTACATAGTGCGACCCTGCCTCAAAAAACCAGGGCCAGAAGTTTGACTCAGTGGCTTAAGCGCCTGCCCTGGCAGGCGCAAGGCTGTGAGTTCAATCCCCGGTGCCGCAAAAAAAAAAAAAAAAAAAAAAAAAAAAAAAAAAAAAAAAAAAAAAAAAAAAAAAAAAAAAAAAAAAAAAAAAAAAAAAAAAAAAAAAAAAAAAAAAAAAAAAAAAAAAAAAAAAAATCTTGGTGAACATTAACTGGTAACTTGAAAAGTTCATCAAATTGCAGTTGGGTATAATGCTCTATAATCATCTAAAAATCATATATATTTAAAAAATAATCACAGCATGTCAATAATTTGTGTCAATAGCAGAAACAAAATTTTACAAATATTTTGAATTAACTAAGAATAAACATGCTACATATGAAATCTTGCAAAGCAACAGAATTCATAATTTAATGGTAAAAATTTAGTCATACATTCATTCCCTTAAAAGAGAGGAAGAAATAGTAAAAACGTCCCCCCAAATAATGACAATAAAAGCCCTAACTTTGCTCTTCAAAATCTTCAAATCTAACATCACAATGATCAGGGCATGGTGTTGCACATTTATAATCCCAGATGTCTGGGAAGTTGAGGCAGTAGATTCACAAGTTCAATTTCCATTTGACCAACCTGGAGACTTTGTCTCAAAATAAAAATAATAAAAAGGGCCAAAAATTTGGTTCTGTGGCAGAGTACCATGAGTTTGATCACTAATACCATGACAAAAAGTACATTTATTCCAAAAAATTATAAAGCAAACAGATATGACAATATTAATAAATAGCATTTTAAAATTTAAATTGCAACATATCAACAAAGAAAAATACTGATTTTTAACAAAATCTAATAGTTATATATTCCAAAATTTTCGTCATGTCTAAAAAGCTAACCTAAAAATTGTTATCAAAAATGAATACTTATAATTATTTGAAATATGTATGTATACTTACTTGAGTTGTATGTTTATTTGAAATATATGTAGATTTGCTAGAAAATATATATAAATATTTCTTAAAATAATGTACCCAATATTGTGAGCAAACTTAAGCAACAATATTTATAAATTTTATTAAATTTATAAACCTTAACATACTGTACCAAAGTTACCATAAGAAAACTGACAACTTGAGTCACCTACTATGTTCTCCCTTAAAACATTTTTAGAAAGCTAACTGAGGGGCTGAAGGTGTAGCTCAGTGATAAAGCATTTACCTACCATGCACACGGCTCTGAGTTCAATCCCTGGTACCACCACAAAAAACAGTTATTAAAAACCAAGAGTGATATTCCATTTAACACTATGAAATAAATACAGAAAAAAATGTAACTTTCTGAAGTTTTCAAGTGAAATAGATGATATGAAATACTCCTAACACATGTATGAAGATACCTAACTAAGCTTATACTTAAAAAATAACAAATAAAAATAATCATATGTATCATAGACATAACAAAATAACAGTAAAATACATCTCAAATTTATTTATTTATTAATGGATAATTTATTACAATGGATTGAAAATTTTTTCAGCAATGTCAGATTGAATCTACATGCAAAAATTCAACATAGAATAAGCACCAGTCCTCTGTTATGTTCACCGAGATAACCATACATCCAGAAGGATAATATTATTCAGTATATGTTCAGAAACTAAGATTTTTCTGAATAACTAAAAAGTACTATCACATAGAAAAAAACTTTATCAAATGACACTCAAAAAGCTCTACACTGAAAACTATATATTTTAAATAAGTAATCTTGAAGTAGTATAAAAGTTAATGAACTCAAAATATTAACTGTTAAAAATGAATTATTTATTTCTGCTAATTCCCTTTCAAACTCTGTATTCTAATTCGTTAGGTCTGAATTATAAAAAATAACACTGAAAACAATGAAAATATGTAAGAAGAAGAGAATGAAGCTTATTTACTAGAAAATCTGCAATTGCTATA
>RJWM01051548.1:0-10459 GCA_004363535.1 Dasyprocta punctata
GGGGTCCTGAAGGATGTGGTCCTGAAGGATGTGGGGGAATCCTGATGTGAGCCCACAATTTATGAGACAGGAACCCCAGAGCAAGAGGTGGTTCACCTGTGAGAATTGAGGTGGGTCAGTGTTGGATGGGGGCTAGTAATGGCAGTGGCAGAGAGAGAGGGAAAAGGAGGTGAGAGAAAGATGAGAGGCAGCTGGTTGATGGGGGGAGCTCAAACCAGGGGTAGCCCCAGGAGCCACTCGCCCATCGGTCTGGGTCATGGCACCAAAAGTGTTAGGTGTTTTGGCACAGTAGGAAAACAGGCAGAAAAGGAAAAAGACCCTTATTGCAGGCACAGAAGGGCTGCAGGAGAGTGCAAGATCCCTCTGAGGCAGACAAAGAAGCCATCAAATTTTTATTAGGTTTTAACGGGGTGGAGTTTGAAGGGGCAGGCGGAATGACATATTGACAGCTGATTGGGGAGGTGCTGGCACACACGCGAATAGCAGGAAATTCAATTCGAGCTTGGAAGAAGAACACAGAAATCAGTAGTGGAGGGACATGCTGTCATTTCAGGGTCTAGTGCCATGCTGGGCAGGCGCCACGCTGGGCCTGACAGAGTTTTGTATGGGCAGAACCCATCACTCTTCATTATCTTTTTATTGTTTTCTTAGTTTGCAAGGCATTAATTTCTGCTGTGATCTTTATAATTTCCTCCTTCATACAAGCTTTTGGCTTAGTGTTCTCTTCTTTTTCTAGAAGTTTGAGGTTCGCCATTAAGTTGCTTATTTGTGCTTGTCTGTTTTCCTGGTATGGGTATTCACTGGTGTAAATTGCCCTGCTATGTGTGCCTTCATTTGTGTCCCATAAATTCTGGTATGTTGTATTGTCATTATCATTTAATTGTAGGAATTGTTTAATTTCTTCTTTAATTTTGTCTGTGACCCATTGTTTGTGCAAGAGGGTGCTATTTAAATTCCATGTGTTTATGAAGTTCTTGTGGGGTTTTTTTGCCATTGATTTCCAATTTCATTGCACTGTGGTCTGATAGTACCCATGGGATAATTTTAATTCCTCTGCATTTACTTAAGCATGGTCTATGAGCTAGTACATAGTCTGTTTTGGAGAATGTCCTGTGTGCTGCTGAGAAGAATGTGTATTTTGATTTGGTGGGGGGCAATCTATAGACATCTACAAAGTCCATTTGTTCAAGCCAGGTGTGGTGGTGGACGCCTTTAATCCCAGCACTCAGGAGGCTGAGGCAGGAGGATCATTGTGAATTCGAGACCAGTCTGGGCTACAAAGTGAGTTCAAGGCCAGACTGAACTGCATAGTGAGATCCTGTCTCAAAAAATAGGGCTGGGGATTTAGCTCAGTGGTCTACGCACCTGTCTCGCAGGCACAAGGTTGTGAATTCAATCCCTGGTACAAAAAAAAATTCCATTTGTTCAAAAGTTTGGTTCACTTGTAATATTTTAGTGTTGAATTTTGTCTAGTTGATCTGTCTTTTTGTGACAGTGGGTATTGAGATACCCCAATGTAGTTATATTAGTGCTTATTTGATTTTTCATGTCTGTTAATATTTGTTTCATATAGTTGGGTGCATTGGTATTTGTTACATATATATTTATAATTGTTATCGCTTTCTCTTGGATTATTCCTCTTACAAGGATGTAGTGACCTTTGTCTCTGTTAATCAGTGTTGGCTTGAAATTCACTTTGTCTGCAAATAGAACATAATGCTTTTTTCTGATTTCCTGTTGCATGGAGTGTTGTTTTCCATCCTTTGACTTTTGGTATATGAATTTGTTTCTTAGTTAAATGTGTTTCTTTTATGCAGCATATTTTTGGATCTTGTTCCTTGATCCATTCTGCCATCCTGTGTCTTTTGATTGGTGAATTGAGATCATTAATAGTGATGGTTATAACTGATATATATTGGGTTATCCTTGTCATGTTATTTTCCTGTTGTTTTCTAACCCCTTGTCTCCCCCCTCTGTTTTTTGTCTTGCTTGGTGGATTCCTTCTCTTGGGGTTCATGGAGTCATAGTCCTTGTTATCTTTTTCTAGAATATCCTTCAAAATATTTTGGAGTGCTCGTTTGGTGGTCATAAATTTTTTCAAATGTTCTTTGTCATTTAAGTACCACATTTCTCCATCAGTTTTGAAAGATAATTTTGCAGGTTACATCCATCTGGGTTGGAGTTGTTTTCCTTTCGAGCTTGGAATAATTCACTCTAAGCTGTCCTTGACTTGAGAGTTTGTGCTGAGAAGTCAGCTGTGATTCTGATGGACTTTCCTTTATAAGTGATTTGTTTCTTTTCCTAACAGCATTTAAGGTTCTATTCTTGTGTTAAATTTTTGGATTGTTGACTATGATATGCCTGGCTGTAGATTTTTGTTTTTTAATCATGGCTAATTGGAGTGTATATGCCTCACTTATCTGTATGTCAAATTGTTTTTCCCTACCAGAGAAGTTTTCTGTCATGACATCTGTGAAATTTTTTTTTTAGTTATTTGTGCTGTCTCCTGCTTTTCATTGACATCATTCTTAAGTTATTCTTCTTTGCCTCATCTAGTAGCTGCTGAATTGATTTCTCATGGCCCCTTGCTATTTTTAAGAAATTTTTCTTTTCATGATCACTAACTTCAAGCCTGTCTTCTACATTTGAGATCCTGTCCTCACATTGGCTTATTCTACTGTGGATACTTTCAATGGAATTTTTATTCTCCTGGATATCTCCTTGAGTCTTCCTTATCAATTCCATTTCTTTACTATGCTGAACATGCATGGCATCTGTAATTTTCTTAAGTTATTCTATCTTTTTTATCTGTATCTGCTCTAGAATCACTAAGCATGGTTTTCATTGTGGACACCGTCTCTGTAGTTATCTGAGGAATTATTTGTGATTTGATTGTGGCTCAATTTCTTTGTTGTTACCACCTCAGAAAGGCTGGGATAGAGGTTTTATGATTGTCCCACTTCATTGTCCCTGGGTTTGCCTTTGGTGTACTGGGTGTCTGAGGTTATATCTTGTCTTCTCATTTTCTTTTCCTTTTTTTTTTTTTTTTTAGTTTAATTCTTGGGGTGATGCTTGTAAATTGCCTATGGTAGGTTACTTTATTGGTAGTATTTAGAACCCTTAGAAAGATTCCAACTCAGCAGCGAGGACGGAAGGTCAGGACCTGGTCTCCCACTGGGGAGCAGCAAGCTGTGCTGGGCAGCGGCCATGGGACCACCATCCTGGCTGCGCCGCCTGTGCCCCCTGACAGGCTTGTCCTCATCTTTACTCCTTTCGTGGCCAGAGTTGAGGAGCTACAAAATGGCGGACCAGTTAACACTGCAATAGGGGGACTCCCTGAAAAATACCATCCAAATGCTGGAATATAAAAACAGAGAGAAGAAAAACAAAGAGGGAGATGGGTCCTCTGGACCCAAGAAGAATCTAAAACGAGAATTGAAGCCCACAGAAAGGGTAAAAAAAGAAGTAACCAAACAAAGACGGAGGCTGGTGGCACCTCTGACCGGAGCCGAAACCAATTAGTGGCAGGGAGCATCCTGGGAAACTGCGATTAAAGTGCTGCGACTGCGGCGCCGACAGTGGAGGTGGCGATCAATCATGGGGTGAGGTGGACCGGAGCATGTGAGTGGGTGAGCACAGCGGGTCCCAGCCCCCCACCCCCCACCCCCACAAGGGAGAGCAAGGGACTGGCATCTATCTTGAGACTGGAACCACACCTAATTGGGCACGGTCCCAAAGAAATTGCTCCGACCAAGCCCCGGAGGGTCCTGGCAAGTGACCTGCTAGGTCTGGAGACCAAGGCTGCATGTGCACCCTAGGGGTGGCAGGGGAAGTTTCACGGACAACCATTATAGGTTCCCAAGTAGCAGCCCCACCCCCGCGCACTGTACCAGACATTGGTGGAGCGGAGATGGACTGGGGAAAGGCAGCAGACCAGCACGGCGCCCTAGGGGTGATAGAGAAAGTTTTACAGACAGCCGGCACAGGTTCCCAGGCAGCAGCCCCGCCCCTGCGCACTTTACCAGACATCCGCAGAACAGAGACGGGCTAGGGAAAGGCAGCCGACCAACACGGGCTCACCCCAGAGAAACCACAAGACTCCTGAACAACCCAGGAAAATGCCAAGACAGAAAGGTAGAGGGCGCTCTCTGGCCTCCGATACAAGCAGAGCAAATCCAGGAGAAGCAAACACAGAAGAGGTCGGGAGCCCAACAATTAAAATCTCTGAGGTGATGACAGCTGAAGTGGGGAGACAACTCCATGAAGCTATAAAAGAAATTACAGCGGAACTGTTGACCCAGCTGAGAATAGAAATGAAATATAATAAAGGAATCGCTAGGCATCTCTAAAGGAGACATAGACGAAAAGGTGGAGTGTGGAAAATCAAAGCAAGTCGAGAAGGGAAAAAAGCAAAAAAGAATTAGAATATATGAAACAGATTCAGAGAGACTACCAGGAAATCAAAGACTCCATTGAAAGTTGGCAGAACCACCTGAAGGAAACTAAAGATAGACTTTCAAATCTGGAAGACAGGCTAGAAGCCTGGGATCGAGAAAGGAAAGATCTCCTAAAAATAATAAGAAACCTGGAAGCGGCAGTGCAACAGCTGCAAGACAATCCAAGGAAATATAATTTATAAATAAAAGGTGTGAGTGAAAAAGCAGGGGTCAATACAGATCTACTTAAAAGCCTATTTACAAAAATAATTTCAGAAAACTTTCCAAGCATGGGAATAGGAAGTGACTTTCAGATAAGTGAAGCATATAGAACTCCAGCTAAATATGACCAAAATATGCCTACACCCAGATATATAATAATCAAGATTCCAGAAATTCAACACAAAAACAAAATATTAAAAGCTGGTAGAGAAAAGAGACAGAATTACCTACAAAGGAAGGCCCATCAGAATCACAACAGACTTCTCAGCACAAACCATCAGATCAAGAAGAGCTTGGAGTGAAGTATTTCAAGTCCTGAAGGAAAATAGCTTCCAACCCAGATTGATGTACCCTGCGAAATTATCTTTCAAAATCAACAAAGAAACAAGATACTTCTACGACAAAGAACAACCAAAGGAATTTATGACAACCAAGCCAACCCTACAAAGAATACTGAAGGACATTTTAGAGAGAGACAAAAAAAGTCCACAGCTCCAGAAACAGTGACAGAGGGCTATCACCGAGTGGGGCAGACAATTGAATAATCCATCATTGGGATTTGAGTCCAGTATTGTTTTCAATGAGCTATTTAGTTTAATCCTATTCTACCTCGACCTGCTTAACTTTATTATATGTGATGATAAAGACAGCTATTTTAAAGATAACAAAGTTTATTAGGATAGCCTTTAATGATATTCGATCACCTTGTTTCAAAACCAGGTATTGCTTTCACTGTTCTGTTCTGAGGGATTTAACCTATCTTTGTTTGAATGTATTACAACAGATGATATAGGCAACCGCCTAGAAGATAATATGAGGCATTATAGAAATCAATGTTACATTACTATGTATTGCTTCCATTATTTTATTTGTTATTGGTTTTATTCAGTACTATTTTGTTTGACTATATTAGGCCAATTGGTAAGGGCAATTATTTTGAAGACAATAAGAGGTATTACAAGGGGAACCGAGGAAGGAAGGAAGAGAAAAGAAAAAAGGCATAGGTTTATATGAGGGTATACATAAGATAGTTTGAAAGACTGTATTACTAAATGCATTTACTGGTGAGAGAGAACAGTTGATAACTCATATGATTGGATCAATCTTACATGTCTTTATCTGTCAATCTGAACAACCCCCTTGAAAGTAACGATATGCAGTGTCACAACTACTGTAAAATTCCAATCATCTCATTTCCTAAACCTATAATGTTACAGTATTGGATATGTTGTTGTTGTTTGTTGATCCCTTTAGTTTTTTGTTTCTCTTCTTTATGACCATTCTTTTATTCTTTATTGGTTTCATTCTGAACTATCTTGCTTGATTATATTGGACCTGATGATATGGGCAGTTATTTTAATGATAACAAGAGGTATTCTAAGGGGAAAGGAGGAAGGAAAGAAGGAAGGGAAAAGGAAAAAGACATAAATTCTTAGGTAGATATACATAGGACAGTTAAAATGACCATATTACTAAATGCATTAGCTATTGAAAAAGAAAAGTTAATACTCATGATTTGATAAATTTTGCATGTCTATATCTGTCAATCTGAACAACCGCTATGAAGGTAATGATATGCAATATTGTAACTACTCCCAAATTTCAACCATCTCATTTTGTAAACCTACAATGTTATCGTATCAGATTTGTTGTTTGTCTTTTTGGCTTTTTGTTTCTGTGTTCTGTGTCCATTGTTTCTTAAATAAAAAAAAAATAGAACCCTTAGAAAATGACTACTTCTCCAAGGTATCTTCCAGGTGTAGCTGGTTTTTGGATTTTGAATCTTCAGTTTGTTTGGGATGGGAAGTTGCTGCCTGCTCGGACCGGTCCCTTGTTCTTTGGCACTTTGCCACAGTATTTTCTGTGACCCTTAGACAATCTCAGTCTTACTACACCAGGAAGAGATGCTGTTTAGAGCAATTATGTCAGTTTTAGATAAAGTGGTACTATCAGAATAACAATAGCATCAAACACAGAAAATGACAGATAGATAACCATTAACTTACCACAAACATATGAACTAGATTTTGTTGTTACATAACAAAATCTAAAACAAACTAGAAAATTATATGCAGTATATAAGTCCTTAATATGTCAAGTTTTCCTTCAAGAGTTAAAGTTTAAAAGGGGTTAGGAAGAAAGTAGAGAAATAGAAGAAGAGGAAGAAATTAGAAGTAAGGCTAGAGGATGAAGGGGGACCACACTACCTTTGGGAAACTAGTGCAGAAGACTGGATGGAATGAGAGAAGAAAGATATAAAAAGAAAAGAAGAACCAAAAAGAGACTAGAAAGTATGTCCACACTTGTATAAAAAGATCAAACAATGAGGGAGAAAAAAATACACCAAACCATAAGAACAACAGCAAAAGCAAACATGAGAGAGAAAGAAAAAAAAGTCCACTTTCAGGATTGTCTCTGTTGTCGCTAGTAGACAACATGTGGAGACAGAGTCTGATCCATGCTGATTTATCCCAGCAAGCCAGCGGTAGGTTTTCGGCAGGGTAGTGGGTAATCTCAGCAAACCTGTGCCTTCTGGCTGAGATCAGGCTCCTTTGGCCTGCGGCTGTCAGCACACCTGCCATGGCCTGAGCCCAGCTTGGAGCTGCTCAATGGAGGAGGCAACTGCTTTTGAGTTCTGAGCTCAGCCAGCCCTCAGTACTCACCCCCAGCTAGTGCAGTCCTTTACATTCACTGCTGCCCCCCACTGCTGTGTCTCTCTGTAGAGGCCTCTGGGCTCGCCAGCAGTCACTGTTTGCCTTTAGGTTTGAATTGCTTCTCTTGCACAATGAGTCCCATCGCAGGGTCAGGGCTCCACGGGATACTTCCTTCATTGAAGTTTCTCTTTTCACTCTCTCCGTGGGCTTCAGTTTGCACTTCAGATCCTTCCTGGATCCAGGGAACCCACTTCCCTCCTTCTAGTCTTCCTTGCATTGCTGTATTCCAGCATCTGGATGGTGACTCTCAAAGGTTCTTTCTCTGCTGCTTACCACTCTGCCATCTCCCCTGACCTCAGCTAGCTTTTTATTAGCATTCTCTGGAAGTTCTTGGGTCATTTTGGCTATTACTTCTATTATGTGTTTAGTTATATATCCTGTGATCCTACTGAATACCTCTTCCATCTGTTTCTAACTTCTTCTGTTATCCTTGCTAGCAATTTGGGTCTGTGGCTTATGGTGTTCTCCCACATAATGCCAACTGGATTGACTTTGAGGGAGTTGGAAAGTTTGAGAGGTATCTTGTTGCCTCCTTTTCCTGTGTCTAGTGTTTTTGCTTGTTTTGTTTTGTGCTGATGTTTGTGGACACTTACAGTGTAGAGTTTTGTGCTAGTACATAGAACTCTTTATAGTGAGGTACTCTGGGTGTGGCTAATGATAGTCCATTGCCCTGTCTACAAGATTTGACCACCTTGGTTGATTTGAGAGGGGAGGATGCAGTATAATTGACCCAACACCAAACCCTTTGGGAGTGTACCCTAGTATTGTTAATGTTACAAAGATAGTTTAGCCATTGACTTAAAGAAAACCCATTACTAGCAACAGTTATGCAACCCTTGTAATACCAAGCAAATTAGGTACAGTAGTATCATCCAACACAAATTGAATATTAGCATACAATAAGAATCAACTTTGTACCACCCTTTACCCTAGAGAAGAAATCTACAATGATAGTATAAATATTAAGATAACCCAAGTACGGATCCACAGCTAATATATACTAAATGTGACTGCTGTATGTATATCTCCTAATGGTAGAGGAGTATTCAACAGTAATTTTATTGAGCCAGTTATCTACAGACCAATAAGGCTTTATGCTACTGTTAAAGATATAAGGGATTGGGAATAGGGGCATAGAAAAAGGAAAATTGAAAACTTAAACTGTATGATATGAGGAAGAGAGAGAAGTGGGGCAAGGGGATTCTACTGGGGTGTAGAAGGGTATTTACTGAAATAGATAAAGGTAACAGAAAAAACACAAGAAATAGAAGATAAAAGAAAATAAGGGAGAATAAGGAAATTACATGGAGAATAAAAAAATGAAAAGGGAGAAAAGAAAAATATAAAGGAAGAGGAAAAAAAGAAAGAGCTATAGAGAAAGGACAAGGGAAAATTCATTAAACACAATAAACGTGTGTAGAAGAAGAAAGAAAAGGAAAGAAAAAGAAAAACTACACACATTTATTTAAAAAAAAAAAAGGAAAAGAAATTTCTCTCTGTCTTGAATACATTTTCTTCTAGGTTCTACAATTCTAGTGCATTGTCCAAGTCAAGTCATGTCCGTGTTTACACTGGTAGATAACAAAGGCCTCAGAGCCATACTGGATGCAGGTGCCACCATGCATTAGGATTAGGGAGAGGGTGCCAATGACTTTCAAATCCAGACAACTCAGGCTGGGCCATAGGAGCAGAGCCTGTGCCCTTGAGCTCAAACCCATCAGGAAGAGTCTCTTTCCAGCCCACTCTCTCGTCTGTCTCCTGTGGCTTTTACCTTGTCACTGTGGGAGCACAACTCCAGGAGCCCTGAGGTGAAACCATGTAGCTAGGTGCCCTGAGTCTGGTTCACAGTCCGCAGTCACCCCTTCACTGGAGTGGTGTCCGACCAAGTACTCTCTCCAGGAGTACAGTGGCCCTTGTAACTCTAGTCATTCATCAGCTGTTTGTGGAGGGATTCCCCTGGGAGCAGAATCCTGCACTGTCCCCGCAGAACACAGCAACTGCTGATCCACTCGGCTGCTGCATTTCTCGCTGAGGTTCCCCAGATTCTCCAGCATTCACTTTGTCTCTGTAGGTTTGGTCTCTCTTTTGCTGCAGTCCACAAGCTGGGAGGTGAGGAGCTGGGAGTGTCGTGTTCTGTCTCAATTTCTCTGCAGCTTTTGATTTTCAGATCTTTCCTGATCCCCAGTATCCACTTCTCTTTTTCTTCCCCAAGTTGTTATTTTCCAATGTGTGGATTCCAAATCTCATAGAGTGAGTTGTTGCTCACCACTCTGCTATTTTTTTTCTTAACCCAATTTAAGTTTTCATTTTCTTCAGTAAGATGGTTTACATTTAAACAAACATAAATCACTCAACTTCTCTGGTAAGCCCTTCCCCATTCCTGTTCCTTTTATTGGTTTAGAAGAAGATTGGGTAGGGGAGGAATTTGTATTACTTACAAGATTTTCTTAATTTTTTGATTGGATGTATTTGCAGATTTTTTTTGAGAATCATAAACATGTTTCACACATTAAAGTATGAAGCTACTAACCCTTCTCCCAAACTTTCCTTTTTTTTATTAATAAGTTTATTGGTACATTTGACATAATGATCACATTCATCATAGGGAATTTGTACGTGTGCATGATATTACTTAATTTTTTTTTTCCCTATTCTCCTACCCTTTCCATTTTAAGATCTCTTTAAAGAGAAACTTTCTTGCTTGGGGTGTAACTTAGTGGTAGAATGGTTACCATATGCTGGGGCCTGGGTTTGATCTCTAGTAGAGGAGAGAGAGAAAGGGAGAGGGGAGAGGGGAGATGAAGAGATGGAAGGGACAGGAGGAGGAAGAAAATAGAAACTTTCTTGTTGTTTTATTTGAAAAATAAGTCACAGTTTGGAGATATATATATCTCCAAATATATACCTTGGGTAATATACATATATCTCCTAAAGTGTTACAGATGCATTGAAATCAAGATTAATGCTGATTATCATCTTAGCACATCTTTTGTTCTTAAAACTGCAATAAAAAATATTCTCTCCCCTTCCCAATTGACTGCTGCATTAGTTCAGTAGTGTGTTTTGTTTGGTTGGTTTTTGTTTTGG
>RJWM01051549.1:0-10385 GCA_004363535.1 Dasyprocta punctata
GGCTAAGATATTTTCCCAGTTCATGGGTTTTCTTTTTGCTCTGTTGGAGATTTCCTTTGACAAGCAAAAACTTTTTAGTAAGACAAGATCTCATTTGTTGATTCTGGGGAGTATTTCCCATGCAGTTTGATTTTTGTTCATGAACTCTCTGTCTATTCCTATGTCATCAAGATTTTTAGGAGAAAGAGATGGGCCTCTTGGGAACCTGCCCCGCTGGGCTTGAGCAGCACCAACCAGAAGACAACTAGTCTGCCGTCCAGGGTTCTGCATGACTGGCGTGGACTCTAGGATGAGTATCATGCACCCCCCATATGCCTACCAGCATGTGGGCTAAGAATCAAGGACATAGCCCCCGACCCCTCACCGTGAAGCAACCTGCTGGCTCGGAGGTCTGGCTAAATCGCTAGCAGATAAGGTACATAAAGCAACTGAATGCTAGTATTGTTTTGTTCATTTCGCAGGCCTGGGGCTGGCAGCCTGAGCATCTCTTTGGACGATAACAGTACCAATGTAGCAAAATGGGGGATTCTCTTCTGTCTTGTCTTTGAGGCCCAATATGGCTCTCATTGTTTTGCTTTATTCTGATTAATTTTTTTTGGCCTTCTTTTATATACTGTTTTTATTGGCTTCACTGTGTGTTTTTTTTGTTTGATTTTACTATACCTGTTGAAATAGTCAACTATTCTGAAAATAACACGATATACTATAGTAGCTATTGTTTTCATTGTATGTTTCTTGAAGTTCTGTACCAGTTCTACTGCTTTGTTTTGATTGACTATGTTCTGTTTTGTTCTGTTGGATTTTACTATCTTTAAAATTAAAAAAAAAAAGATTTTTACTGACTTTGTCTTCCAGCAAATTTAGTGTCTCTGTTTCAATAATCAGATCTTTGATCCATTTTGACTTTAGTTTAGTGCATGGTGATAGACATGGATCTAGTTTTAGTTTATGGCATATAGAAAACCAGTTTTTCCAGGACCATTTGTTGAAGGGGCTATCTTTCTTCCAATGTACATGTTTGGCATCTTTGTCAAAGATGAGGTGGGTGAGTGTTTTTGTAGTTGTGGCTATATCTTCTAATCTGTTCCAATGATCTTCATGTCTGTTTTGATTCCAGTACCATGCTGATTTTATCACAGTAGCTTTGTAATATAATTTCAAGTCGGGGATTGTGATGTCTCCTTCCTTACCTTTGTTGCCCAGAGTTGCCTTTGCTATTCTAGGACTCTTCTGTTTCCAGATGAATTTCAGGAATGCTTTCTCTAGCTCTGTGAGGTAGACAAGTGGTATTTTGATTGGAATAGCATTAAATCTGTATAACAGTTTTGGGAGAATGGCCATTTTTACAATGTTTGTTCTTCCTATCCATGAACAGGGAATATCTTTCCATTTTCTGAAATCTTCTTAGATTTCCTTCTTCAGAGTAATGTAATAAAAACAAAACAAAAAAATGACTGCCAGATCTGCAATCTAGTGAGAATTAAAGACAAGAAAGCCAATTAGCCCTTCCCCTGAGCCAGCAGTGGGCATGTGGGGTCGGGAAGAGAAACAAAATGCCAATTCTCCTTTCCTGTGAGTGAGCCGCATTGTGGACTGGGAGACAAGAAGAGCCCTGTACCCCAGCCCAGGAAGGAACCAACTGATTTGGAGGATCACAGGCTGAGTTGATAGCAACTAAGGTACAAAAACCATTTGATTCTTGTATTGTTTGACTCTGTAGGCCTAAAGCATCTATTTAGAGGACAATAATATGCAGCATAGCAACTATGGGGGATTTCTTTCTGTCTTGTTTTTGAAATCTAATATTATTCTCACTGTTTTGTTTTGTTTTCATTTTATTATTTTGTTTTCTTCAACATTCTGTTTTGATTGGTTTTATTCTCTTCTGTTTTCTTTGATTTTATTAAGTCAGATGGTATGCACAGCTGTTTTGAAGATAACAATTGGTTGGTGCTTATATTGGTTGATTAATTTTGCATGCCTATATCTTATAACCTGTGAAACTACTTTGAATACAACAATATGCAATATATTAACCATTGTCATTTCTTATTCTGTTTTGAAACTGTGTATCCTTGTTTTTATTTTTGTTTACTTTTCTCTCTCTCTCTCTCTCTCTCTCTCTCTCTCTCTCTCTCTCTTTGTAGCACTGGGGATCAAACTCACAGCCTCGCACCTGCCAGACAGCAACTTAAGCCACTGAGCCACACTTCCAGCCCTAGTTATTTTTTTATTTAAGAGAAAGAAAAAAGACACATGTAAGAAAGACAAAAAGCAAAAGAGACAAACAAATGACTAGAGTAAATGCACAATAGTAACATTACAGGTTTACAAAACAGGATGATGGAAACTTGACAATGGTTGCAATACTGCTTATCATTATGTTCAAAATGGTTGCTTACATTAACAGATATAGACATGTAAAATTGATCTAACCATATGAGTATCAATTGTTCTCTCTAAATAACAAATACATTCAGCAGTATGTTCTCTTTAGTTATCTTATATATACATATATACAGATTTATATCTTTTCTTTTTCCCTTCCTCCTTTGTCCCTTTTCCCTTTCCAATTACTTTTGCTCTTCAAGCTGTTTTTTACCCTTACATAGTATTTATTATAGATTTTGGATCATATATACTTTTTCAGTTTCTTACACTAGGGAGACAATACGGTATTTACACATGTGGGTTTGATTTATCTCACTTATGAGTATGGTCTCAAGTCGTGACCATTTACTTATAAAAGTCTCAATGCAGTCTTTCCTAATAGCTGAGTAGTACTCCATTGTATAAAAATATCACATCGTTTTTATCCAGTCTTTAATTTATGGGCATTTGAGTTGTTTCCAAGATCTGGCTATTACAAATTGGGTTGCTATAAACATGGGTGCACAGATATCACTGTGGTATGATGTTTTCAATTCTTCTGGGAAAATGCCCAGAAGTGGGATAGCTGGGTTGAATGGGATCTCTAATTCTAGCTTCTTGAGGAATCTCCACACTGACTTCCACAGTGGTTGCACCAGTCTACACTCCCACCAACAGTGGAGAAGAGTTCCTTTTTCCCCACAGCCCCTCCAGCATTGGTTGTTGGTTGATTTTTTAATCGTGGCCATTCTTTCTGGAGTAAGATGGAATCTCAGTGCTGTTTTACTTTGCATTTCCTGAATGACCATTGATGTTGAACATTTTTTCATATATTTATTTGACATTTGTATTTCTTTGTCTGAGAAGTGTGTATTCATCTCAGATGTCCATTTTTGGATTGGGTCCTTGAATTTTAGAGGCCTGATTTCTTTTAATTCTTTATACATTTTAGATAGAAGTCCTTTGTCTGATGGACAATTGACTAAGATATTTTCCCAGTTCGTGGGTTTTCTTTTCACTCTGTTGGAGATTTCCTTTGACATGCAAAAACTTTTTAGTAAGATGAGATTCCAGTTGTTGATTCTGAAAACTATTTCCTGTGAAGTTTGATTTTTGTTCATGAATTCTCTGCCTACTCCTATGTCATCGAGATTTTTACCTACTCTGTCTTCTAGTAAGTTTAGTGTTTCTGTTTTAATATTCAGATCTTTGATCCATTTTGACTTTATTTTAGTGCATGGTGATAGGCATGGATCTAGTTTTAGTTTACAGCATATAGAAAGCCAGTTTTTCCAGCACCATTTGTTAAAGAGGCTCTCTTTCTTCCAATGTACATGTCTGGCCCCTTTGTCAAAGATGAGGTGGCTAAGTGTGTTTGTAGTTGTGGCTGTATCTTCTAACCTATTCCATTGATCTTCAGGTCTATTTTGATTCCAGTACCATGGTGATTTTATCACAGTAGCTTTGTAGTATAGTTTCAAGTCAGGGATTGTGATGTCTCCTGCCCTACCTTTGTTGCCCAGAATTGCCTTTGCTATTCTAGGTCTTTTCTGGTTCCAGATGAATTTCAGGAATGCTTTCTCTAGCTCTGTGAGGTAGACAAGTGGTATTTTGATTGGGATTGCATTAAATCTATGTAATAATTTTGGGAATAGTGGCCATTTTCATGATGTTTGTTCTTCCTATGCAAGAACAGGGAATATCTTTCCATTTTCTGAAACCTTCTTTGATTTCCTTCTTTAGAGTAATGTAATTTTCACTGTATAGATCTTTTACTTCCTTTGTTAGATTGATTCCTAAGTATATCGTTTTTTTAGATGTTATAGTGAAGGGTGTGGTTTCCCTTATTTCTCTCTCAGTGACTTTGTTGTTTGTGTACAAGAATGCTATCGATTTTTGAGTGTTCACCTTGTATCCAGCTACATTACTGTATTTGGTTACCACTTCTAGAAGTCTTCTAATGGATTTTTGGGGGTCTTCAATGTAAAGTATCATATCGTCTGCAAATAATGATAATTCACTTCTTCCTTTCCTATCCTTATTCCCTTTATTTCTTTCTCTTGTCTAATTGCTCTGGCTAATATTTCCAGAACTATATTGAATAGGAGTGGTGATAATGGACATCCTTGTCTTGTTCCTGATTTTAGGTTGAAAGTTTTCAGTTTTTCCTCCATTTAGTAAGATGTAGGCTGTTGGTTTATGATACATGGCTTTTATCAGGTTGAGGTAGAGACCATCTATTCCGATTTTCTGTAGGGGTTTTTTTTTTTTATCATGAATGGGTGTTGAATTTTGTCAAAAGCTTTTTCTGCATCTAACGAGATGATCATGTGGTTCTTGTGCTAGGCCCTTTTGATATGGTGTATTGCATTTATTGATTTGTGTATGTTGAACCATCCCTGCATTCCTGGGATGAATCCCACTTGATCATGGTGTATAATCTTTCTGATAACTTGCTGTATTCTATTTGCCAGAATTTTATTGAGGATTTTTGCATCTATGTTCATTAGGAAGATTGGTCTGTAATTCTCTTTTTTGGTTGGGTCTTTCTCTGGTTTTGATATTAGGGTAATACTTGTTTCCAGAAATGAGTTAGAGAGACTTGCTTCCCTTTCAATTTCATTGAAGAGTTTGAGGAGTGTTGGCTTTAAGTCTTCCCTAAATTTCTTGTAGAATTCAGCAGTGAATCCATCAGGGCCCGGGCTTTTCTTTGTTGGTAGGGTCTTAATTACATTTTCAATTTCATTAGCTGAAATTGGATTATTCAGAAGCTTTACATCTTCTTGATTCAGCTTTGGTAATTCATAGATTTCTAGGAATCTGTCCATTTCTTCTGTGTTATTAAATATATGCGAGTAAAGCTTTTCAAAGTAGGTGTTGATGATCCTCTGTATTTCCGTAGGGTCAGTAGTGATTTTGCGCTTTTCATTTCTTATTGCTTGAATCTGAGTTTTTTCCTTCCTCTTTTTGATAAGACTGGCTAGGGGTTTATCAATTTTATTTACTCTTTCAAAGAACCACCTCTTTGATTCATCAATTCTTTGTATTGTTTTCTTAGTTTCAATTGCATTAATTTCTGCTCTAATCTTAATAATTTCCTCCCTTCTTTAGGCTTTGGACTTGACTTGCTCTTCTTTTTCTGGAAGTTTGACGTGCAGTATTAGATTGTTTATGTGTATTCTTTCCGTTTTTCTGACGTGGGAGTTTAGTGCAATAAATTTCCCTCTGAGGACTACTTTCATTTTATCCCACAGGTTCTAATAATTTGTATTTGCATTTTCATTCAATTTTAGATATTGTTTAATTTCTCCTTTAACTTCTTCTGTGACCCATTGGTTATTTAAGAGAGTATTATTTAATTTCCATGTGTTTACGGGGTTCTTGTAGGTTTTTTTGTCATTCATTTGCAATTTTCCTGTGCTATGCTCAGATAATATGCATGGAATTATTTCAGTTCCTTTTCATTTATTTAAGCATGTTTTGTGGACCAGTATATGGTCTATTTTAGAGAATGACCCATGTGCAGCTGAGAAGAATGTGTATTCTGATGTTGATGGGTGGAATACTCGGTACACATCTACTAGGTCCATTTGTTCACAGGTTTGATTGAGTTCTGTTTTTTCTGTGCTGATTTTTTGTTTGGTCGATCTGTCTCTCTGTGACAGTGGGGTGTTAAGGTTCCCTGTTATAACTGTACTACTGTTTATTTGTTTTTTCATGTCTATTAAGAATTGTCTTCCATAGGTGGGTGCTCCCATATTTGGTGCATATATATATGATTGTAATCTCTTTCTCTTGAAGTTTTCCCCTAACTAGTATATAGGGAACTTCTTCATCTCTTTTGATCATTTTTGGTTTGAAGTTCGTATTGTCTGCAAACATAATAGCTACCCCTGCTTTTTTCTGGGTTCCTGTTGCATGGAGTATTGCTTTCCATCCTTTGATTTTTAGTCCGTGAATTTCCTTTTGAGTGAAATGTGTTTCTTGTACGCAGCGTATTGTTGGGTTTTGCTTCTTAACCCACTCTGCTAGTGTTTCTTTTAATTGCTGCGTCGAGACCATTCACACTGATATAATTGATATGTACTGGCTCATTCCTGTCATGATATGTTTCTGTTGTTGGTTTTCTACATTTTCTGTTTAATTATTTGCCCGGCTTAGTGGTTTCCTTTTGTTGTTGTTCTTAAGATTGTGGCTATCTTTGTCTCTTTCTAGAGTGTCTTTCAATACTCTTTGTAGTGTTGGTTTAGTGGCCACAAATTTCTTCAGTTGTTCTTTGTCAAGAAAGTATCTTATTTCCCCATCAATTTTTTTTTTCTGGCACCGGGGATTGAACTCACAGCTTCGCACCTGCCAGACAGGCGCTTAAGCTGCTGAGCCAAACTCCCGGCCCTGGTTTTTTGAAGCAGGGTCGCACTATGCAGCTCAGGCTGGCCTTGCGCTTGCGTTGTAGCCCAAGTGGGCCTCGAACTCACAATGCTCCGCCTACCTCAGCCTCCTGAGTGCTGGGATTAAAGGTGTGTGCCACCACACCCGGCTCTTCTCCATCAATTTTTAAGGGTAGTATTGCAGGATACATCAATCTGGGTTGAAAGTTGTTTTCTTTCAGGATTTGAAATACTTCACTCCAAGCTCTTCTTAACTTAAAGGTTTGTGTTGAGAAGTCTGCCATGATTCTGATAGACTTTCATAAGTGATCTGTTTCTTTTCTCTGACAGCTTTTAGTATTTTGTTCTTGTGCTGTATTTCTGATACCCTTATGATATGTCTGGGTGAAGATTTATTTTGGTTACGGTTAATTGGGGTTCTGTATGCCTCAGTTACCGGTATTTCAGATTCTCTTCCCATGTTTGGAAAGTTTTCTGCTATTATTTCTTTGAATAGTCTTTGCAGTTCATTAGTATTGACCCCTGCTTTTTCATTGATGCCTGTTAATCTTATGTTATTTCCTTTGGCATCATCTTGCAGCTGTTGAATTGTTGTTTCTTGGTTCCTTACTATTTTTAAGAGATCTTTTCTTTTGTGGCCATGATCTCCCATGCTGTCTTCATGATCTGAGATTCTATCTTCAGCTTCATTCAAGCAGTTTTTCAAACTTTCCATGGAATTTTTCATTTCCTGCATTTCCCTTTGCATCTGTTTAATGCATTCTGCTTGTGTCTTATATTGTTCATTCAAAGTTTCGATCATTTTCTTAAGTTCTATTTTTTTTATCTTGCTCTTCTTTAGATACACACAACCTTTCTTTAATAATGATTGTCATTTCATTTTTTAGTTCAGAGACTATTTCTGATTTGAGTTTCTGTATAGCTTCATCGAGCTGTGTCCTTACTGCATTTGCTATCATTTCATAAAGTTCAGTTGTGTGATTCCCAGTGTCTTCCATTTCAGTGACTGTTGGGTTTGTTCTCAGGGGGGTGGCGGTTTGAGACTGCCTCTTTGCCTTTTGTTTTGTTATTTTCTTCTGGGACCTGTGTGGCTCTGTGTCCTGCGAGGCTGGCCGGGTTTTCCCCTGGTGCGTTGGGCTGAGTTGCTGGACTGGGTAGAGCTGGATCCTCTGTGCAGCTAGTGAGGGCCCACTCCCAGAGTGTGCTGGTGGAACTTCTGCCTTACTGGGTGGGGGCCAAGGCCTCCTGGTCCCAGGTAGCTAGGTGGAGCGTACCCGGGAGTGTGGCACCATCCGGACCCTGAGTGTGGCTGCAAGGAGTTCAGCACCTCTGGAGTGCAGTCCTAGTTTTTTGAGGCAGGGTCACACTATATAGCTCAGGTCAGCCTTGTGCTTGTGTTGTAGCTCAAGCCGGCCTCGAACTCACAACACTCCTCCTACCTCAGCCTCTTATTGTTGGGATAATTTTCTCTCTTTAAAATAAATAAAAAAGAAAAAAACTCCAATGCCCTATGCTGAATTTGATCATTGTGTATATCTAAACTATACCAATAAACTTAATTATAAGAAAACCCAACTGAACAAAAATTTTAAAGAAAGATCAAAAGCAAAAGGAAAAATAAACAAATTTCTCTGTGATTTCAAGCCTGTGGCTCTCTTCTAGAGTCTATAGTTCTGTAGCACTGTCCAATTCAAGGTATGACTCTGTTCTTGCTGGTAGCCAGATGAGGCAGTCAGAGCCCAGACCATGCTGGATAATCCCAGGAAGCTTGCTGTAGGATTAGGGTAGGTACCAGTTCTGTGACTTTCAAATCCATGGAAATTTTGGTTAAACCTGGCTTCTGGTTGTAGGGGAGGGAGCTGAGCTGTTTAACTTATAACCTGCTGGGTGTCTCTTGCCTGACCACAGCTCTCTGACCATGGATGTCCATCATAGTTGTCCCTCACTCAGTCACTGTGGGAGTTTAAACTGTAAGCTCTGAGATGAAGCCAACTCACAGCTGCTCTGAGTCCCAGGTTCAGTTGTTCTCTACCTAAAATGTCACTTTACCATGCACTCTCTCCCTGGAACATGGCAGATGCTTATTCTGTGTTTCTAGGAAACAGTGAAAATTAATTCAGAAATCCCTTACAATTGGGGATAACACACAGCTTTCAGGACCCCAAAACAGTCAAGGCTCTGTATGCTTTCTCCGTCATGGAAAAGAAAGTGTCAAGAAATGGGGGAAGATACAAGGATCCCAAAAGTCCTCTGGTTTTATATGCTGACATATTTTTCCCCTACTGCTGATCAATGATATTGTCACAAATCCGTTTTTTAGGTATGACATGTCCATTAGCATTGTTACTTTTTTTTTTTTTGAGACAGGGTCTCACTGCATAATCTGGAATGGCCTTGAACTCACTATGTAGCCCAGGCGGCCCTCCAATTTGCGTCAACCCTCCCGCCTCAGCCTTCCTAGTGCTAGAATTACAGACATGAGAAACCATGCCCAGCAAGCACTGGTTACTAATTATTGTTTCACACATCTCTTACTTAAATGATGTAGGAAACATTAGATTTTGTATTTGTGTCATTACCTTTGCAAGAGCATGTTATTTCTTTTTTGTTTGATAAAAAATAACTTTATGTTTAATTGACTTTTTATTTTTTGGTACTGGGGTTCTAACTTAATCTCACAGTTGCCAGGCAGGCGCTTGTGCCACTGAGGTAAACCCCCGACCCCTAACTTCATATTTTATGACATAAAATGTGAAGTTTTTTTTTTTTTTTTTGTACTGGAGATTGAACTCACAACCTTGTGCATGCCATGCAAGCGCTTGTGCCACTGAGCTAAATCCCTGGCCAAAATGCAAGATTTTTATCTAGGTTTATATTACAGAAAGAACTCAATAACATAACCATCACTTGAGCAATTCATAATTTCTTTGAGGGTAAGAACATTAAAAATAAGAGTTAGAGAGAGAGAGAGAGAGAAAGCAAGTCAGTAATCCCCAATCTGTATTTATTAACTATGTAATGTATTGCTAAAATCTTATTCCCCCACAGCGCAGCTCATTTTTTAATGAACTTGGGCTCACAGAACAGATTAGGTCAAGGCACAGACCTTCGCTTTACATATATGAGGGCGCAGGGCAAGCCTCGTTCTGACCACTGTCATCCCCAGCCATGTTCTCACCAGTGGCTCTGCCCTCAGGCATCTGATCCTACACCGTGGCTTCTGGAAGTTTCACCTCCCGGAATTCCCTGTCTGGCAGGAAGTGAATACTGTGTAAATCTCAGATTCCAATCCCTGTTGCAGTCAGTGGTCCTGTGCTTGGATCCCTTGGCTCAGAGAGCCCTTTTGGTGTTTGATGGCTCTGTCTCTTGGGCAGAGAGGGGCAGGAATATCCTGCTTGGCTCACACTGAGCTGTTACAGCTCCCTTGGGCCTGACTGGATTCTGTGACCCAGGCTGCCTTCTTCGATGCAGCTATGGCAGACGTAGCCATGGGTCCCCAAGGATGTCCACCGAGGGCTGAATCCTTCCAAACTAATGTGGATCATTTTCCTCTCTCATGGAATAAAATGTTCTCCCCTCCGACTTCTGTTACGATACCAATTATTTCATCAGTAACTCATTTATCTG
>RJWM01051550.1:0-10409 GCA_004363535.1 Dasyprocta punctata
GTTGAAGGAATGAGTAGCCTATGTGAAAGACATAATAAAAATGGTATTTTTCCTGAAAAAATTATAGATTAGAAAAGAAAATGTTTGTTCATCATTCATTAAAAACAATCCTTGGTATTTAGTACAAACCAGCATTTTGCTTGTCTTTGGGAACACAAAGCTGCCTCACTGTCTGTCTTAGGTCCTCATTGTTACCTGCTTTAACTGTTACAACAATCTCAAAATTGTTAAAAAATATTTTCAAACATATACAAAAATAAACACTGGTATAATTCATTCTGAGATCTATCAATTAGCACAGTTTTGCCAAATACATTTCTTTTTTTTTTTTTTATTTATTATTATTATTTTTTTTTACGGTACCAGGGATTGAACTCACAAGCTCGTGCCTGCCAGGGCAGGCACTTAAGCCACTGAGCCAAACTCCCAGCCCTGGTTTTTTGAGGCAGGGTCGCACTATGTAGCTCAGGCTGGCCTTGCGCTCGCGTTGTAGCCCAAGCCGGCCTCGAACTCACAATGCTCCTCCTACCTCACAATTCATTATTTTTTTAAAAATTTTTCTTTCCATTTTCTCTTTGCCAAAATATTTTAAAGCAAATACGAGTCATGCCATTTTATTCCTTTATCCTTCAGTAAGTATATTTGAACTAGGAACATTTTCTGATAAACCATAGTATCATTATCATCCTTAACTAAAAATAATGCCTTGCCAACATATAACTAATGTACCAAAAATCAAATTTTCCCATCTCAAAAACATGTGTTAATGGTTACTTTGTTCATCTTAGAATCCAAGTAAGGTATACACATTGAATTTAGGTGTCTCATTAGTCTAGATTAATACCTTCTTATTCCACTGTTTATTTGCTGAAAACAGGTTATTTTCTATAGAAGGTCCCGTCCACTGATTTTGCTTGTGGGATTCCTTGGGGTGACACTTAACTCTTTCTATTATTCTCTGTACCACCTGTGAGTGAAAATTAGTTTTAGAAGCTCACCTAATTTCACACTAAACTTGGAGAAAAATATTTCATATTTAGTTCTATAACCTTCACCCCAGAAGGAATACATTGGTTTTTCCACCTTTAGAGAAAATAAGATGGATCAATGGTTCAATAAACCTCTACCCTGTAAGATTCCCCTTCACTTTTTTGATTGGTTCTCTCCATTATTATATGTTATCTGATACAAATATTTAGGAATTTCAAAATGAGGCTATTCTAATTTTATTATGCTTACTCTGCTTACTATTTCTAATTTTTCCATTTAAAAAAAAACCTTTCCACATTATAAAAAGCTATTTGGTAGAAATACAATGTATATAAGAAAACTGAGATATGGCAATGATATCCTAGGCATTATGTGTCAAATGAGTTAGAGGCATTCTTTTCTTCTGTTTTTGTCTTCAGTTCTCTTGTAAATTTATTGGGGTTTGTATATTAAATATCTATCAATTCTACTCATAATTTTTTCATTTTTTGGTTTTTTTTGAGACAGGGTCTCACTATGTAGTTCAGGCTGGCCTTGAACTCATAGAGATTCTCCTGCCTCAGCCTCCCAAGTGCTGGGATTACAGGCATATACCACTATGCCCAACATAGTCATAATTTTTTTATGCTCAAATGGTTTCAAAATTGACTAAGAAGTTTCTTCATATTGGCTCATCTTCTGACACAATCCATTCATTTTTCTTGCACAATCCTTTCATTTTTCACTTTTCAAAATCTCCTAAACTTATCTGACAAACTCCTGCCCAGATCAAGAATCAGGCATTCCTCTGAAGTTCCCTGGATTATGCTAGTGCCTAGTGGTATCTAGACACTACAACCCATGCACTGGTTGGGTTCACTGCAATTGGTTTTCACTGCTTTTTACCCTCTTGGATGGACAATGTGTTTTTGAAAAAAAAAACTGTAGTACCGTATATTGAACCCAGTACCTTCCCACTGAGGTATATTTCCAGCCCTCTTCTTTATTGTTTATTTTGAGAGAGGGTCTCACTAAATCACTAAGTTGCCCATGCTAGTCCCCAACTTTCAGTTCTCCTGCTTCAGCCTTCCAGAATTTAAGGATTACATGGATAAGCCATCATACCCAGTCCATTATTGAAAATTCAAAATAAAAGAATCTAGTAAACATTTGCAGTATGTGTCAAGTATACTTCAATAAATCTGTTAAAATAAAAAAACAAAAAAATGCATATATTTGTACTCTATTTTAAGTCAGCATTGGCAAGATAAAGACAGCAATGTTTTATATGCACAAGGCATAGTACAAGCCACGCTGCTATGTACTGCTGAGAGTTCCACTGATCAATATTGACCCAGCATTTTCCAAACAAGATATAAAAGAGATCAGGAAATTGTAAAGTGAATTTTTAAAAAGTAATATATAGACATATATGTGGTAGATAGATAACTGGAAAATAATTTGTATCTCCTTAATATACCAGAATATATCTCAGTACAATCAAAGAAATAGATGTAAACAATAAAATTTCAGAAGTGCTGAAACAAAACCATAGAGATTTTTTATTTTTATTATCTATTCATTTTAAAGAGTATATAACAGAATAAAAGCAATCAAAACAAATCAGTGTAAGAGATACAGGACTTCAAAACATTATGAAATCATCATCATAATGCCTCTTGATGTCTTCAGAATAGCTGCAGATAACTTCAGACATAATATAAATCAAACAGAACAGAATACAATAGAAACGATAAAAGCAAAACAGTGAACGTGATAAAGGACTTCAAAACAAGCCAATAATAAATCCAAAATTGCTACCATAATGTATCTTGCTATCCTTGAAACAACTTCTTCTGCCATGGGGTTTAACATAATCAAACAAAATGAAAGAGAATAAAACCCAACCCAACAAAACAATGGAAACGATATAAGACCTCAAAACAAGACCATAGGGAATCAACAATGGTTGCAACCCTCAGAGGGAGATCCCTCCTAGATGACACATTGCTTAGCGATATCCTCTGAACCTATGATCAGACTACTGGCCCTAGACCTGCAAGGTTAGTGAAATACCAAAGCACCACAGGCATCCAATTGCATTTCATCTCAATAGCTATCAACACAGCCTGTGTTTCTCCAGATAAGCTGATCACTTGAGGCAGGTGGGAGGAGATGGTACTTCTTGTGTGTCATTCCTCGTGCCAGAAGGGGTTGGGGTCTGGCTGTCCTCAGTTCACCTGAGGCATGCGCACAGTGCTAGTTCCCAGACAGGGCTTGTTTGGTGTTGTGGCCATTATTCTCTCTAACCCTGGTCCACGAATGGCCCATAGGGATTTTAGTTTTAATTTTTTTTTTTTTTTTGTGGCACCAGGGATCGAACTCACAACCTCGCGCCTGCCAGCAGGCACTTAAGTCACTGAGCCAAACTCCCAGCCCTCCCATAGGGATTTTTTAAATGAAGTTGTGAGAGATAAATATGATCCAAAACTCAAAGCAAGAAAAAATTAATTCTACAAAAATATATATATACAATATATTTCTGCATAGTAAAAACTTTGATGAACCAAATCTGAAGACAATTGACAAACTAAACCCAAATAGCTACAATTCAGATCACTGACTAAGAGTTAGTCAGCATAAAACAGTAAGTAAATATCAATAACCTAGTAGAAAAACTGGAGAAGGATATGAACAGGTACTTCATAGAAAAGGAAATGCCAGTAGTTCTTAAATATATGAAATGGTGCTGAACTCATTCATAGTAATAGAAACACACTTTTAGCTGTTTACTAAAATCAATGATAAACTGTAAAAATCATTAATTTTACTTAATTTTGATCTCATCCTTTTAATACTCCATGTGGTCACATACAGCACTGTTGCTACACGTTCATACAGGAAACAGACCTGTATTATTAACTGTAAGTGAATCAGTCTCTTTCTTCATGGAACATTGTTTCTTTTATTTTCACTTTATGGAAAAAAAAGATAAAACAAAATTTCATCATATAATAATAGCAGAATAACAATAGTTAATACATTGCATATTGTTATCTTTAAAGCAGTTATTTGGAGTATAAAACATGGGCATTAAAATTTCTCTAATCGATATTTGCACAAAACTTCCTTTTCAGTGAACTGAGTCACCGCTAGTATAACTGATTTGCATTCTTTCCCTTTTACCTTTCTCCCATCCTAGTTCCATTTTCCTTTTGAACAATTTCTTCCCATTTCAAAATATCTATCACACATGTTAGACCTTATTTAGTCTTCCAATTTCTTATGCCAGTGAGACAATATGATGTTTACACATGGCTTGTCTGATTTATTTCACTTACAAATATGGTCTCAAGGCACATTCATTTACTTATAAAAATCTCAAGTTTATGCTGAGAAGTACTCCATTGTATAAGATTACAACATCTTTTTTGTTTTTTTATCAATTTTTTGGTTGATAGGCATTTCAGTTGTTTCTAAGATTTAGCTATTACAAATTGTACTGCTATAAACATGGATGCACATATATCTCTGTGGTCTGATGTTTTTAATTCTTCTAGGAAGATACCCAGAAGAAGAATAGCTGGGTCAAATTCTAGCTTTTTGAGGAATCTCTGAACTGATTTCCGTAGTAGTTGCACCAGTCTGTACTTCCATCAACAGTGGAGAAGGGCTCCTTGTTCCCCACAATGCTGCTGGCATTTGTTATTGGTTGATTTCTTGATGCTAGCCATTCTATCTAGGGTGAGATGGAATCTCACTGTTGTTTTAATTTGCATCTCTCGAATGACCAATGATATTGAGCATTTTTTCACATATTTATTTGCCAATTGTATTTCTTCAACTGAGAAGTGTGTATTCATCTCAGATACCATTTTTGGATTGGGTCTTTGAATTGGGGGGGAGGTCTAGTTTTTTCAATTCTTTATATGTTCTAGATAGAAATCCTTTGTCTGAAAGACAATTGACTAAAATTTTTTCCCACTTGGTGGGTTGTCTTTTCACTTTGTTGGTGATTTCCTGTGTTGTTAAAAAGCTTTGAAACATTTCCTATGCTGTCTGGGTTTTGTTTATGTACTTTCTGCCTACACTTATGTCTTCAAGATTTCTACCTAATTTCTCTTAGAGTACATTTAGTGTTTCTGTTTTAATATTTAGATCTTTGCTCCACTTTGATTTTAGTTTAGTGCATAATGATAGACATGGGTCCAGTTTTAGTCTTTGGCATGTGGAGAGTCAGTTTTCCAGCACCATTTATTAAAGAGGCTATCTTTTTTTCCAGTAAAGGTGTTTGGCACCTACAAGAAAGATAAGGTAGCTGAGTGTGTTTGTAGCTGTGTCTGCATCTTCTCATCTATTCCACTGATGCTCAGGTCTGGTTTTGTTTTGTTTTGTTTTGTTGCCGGTACCATGCTGATTTTATCACAGTAGCCTTGTAGTATAACTTCAAGTCAGGGATTGTGATGCCACTCCCTGCCTTGCCTTTGTTGCCCAGAATAGCTTTTCCTATTCTAGGTCTCTGCTATTTGCAAATGAATATTAGGAATATTTTTGCTAGTTCTGTGAGGTAGATTAATGATACTTTGATTGGGATTGTATTAAATCTGTATAATAATTTTGAGAGTATGGCCATTTTCACTATGTTGGTTCTTCCTATCCATGAGCAAGGGATATCTTTCCATTTTCTGATATCACCTTCTATCTCCTTTTTTGAAATCCTATAATTTTCAATGTATTCATCTTTTACTACCTTTGTTAGATTGATTCCTAAATATTACATTTTTTGGATGCTATTGTGAAGGGTGTGGTTTCCCTAATTTCTTTGTCCTTGAGTTTGTTGTTTGTGTATAGGAATGCTATTGATTTTTGAGTGTTAACTTTGTATCTAGCTGTGCTACTGAATTTGGTTATTAACTCTAGTAGTCTTCTGGTGGAGTTTTTGGGGTCTTCTACATAGAGTATCATGCCATCTGCAAATAATGATAATTTAACTTCTTCCTTTCCTATCCTTATTTCTTTTCTCTCTTGTCTAATTGTACTGGCTAATGTTTCTAGAACTATATGGAATAGGAGTGATGATAGTGGACATCCTTATCTTTTTTTTTTTTGGACATCCTTATCTTGCTACTGATTTTAGAGTGAAAGTTTTCTGCTTTTTTTCCATTTAGTATAATACTGATTGTTGGTTTGTCATAGATGATTTTTATCAGATTGAGATAAAGACCATCTATTCTGATTTTCTGTGGGAGTTTTATCATGGATGGGTGTTGGACTTTGGATGATCATATGATTTTTGTTTTTGGCTCTGCTGATATGATGTATTATATTTATTGATTTACGCATGTTGAAGCATCCCTGCATCTTTGGGATGAATACCACTTGGTCACGGTGTATAATCTTCTTGATGATTTGCTGAATTCTGTTTGCTGGTATCTTATTGGGAATTTTTACATTGATGTTCATTAGGGACATTGGCTCATAGTTCTGTTTTTTGGTTGGGTCTTTCTCCGGTTTTGGTATCAGCATAATACTTGCCTCCAGGAATGAGTTAGGGAATATTACTTCCCTCTCATTTTCATTAAAGAGTTTGAAGAGTATTGGAATTAAATCTCCAAATTTCTTGTAGAATTCAGCAGGGAATACATTGGGTCCTAGGTGCTTAAGCCACTGAGCTGAACTCCCAGCCCTAGTTTTTTGAGACAGGGTCGCACTATGTAGCTCAGGCCGGCCTTGCGTTTGTGTTGTAGCCCAAGCTGGCCTTGAACTCACAATGCTGCACCTACCTCAGCCTCCCGAGTGCTGGGATTAAAGGTGTGCACCACCTCGCCCGGCTTGTGGTGACTTTTTAAATAGCTCCAGGAAACTAACACAACAGCTTCTTATTGCACTTACAATAAAATTCTAACTCCTAATTCTTCTTTCTATGGTGAGATCCCCTGGCTCCTGACTTCTCCTCCTCTACGCTTTCCACTACCCCTTGTTCCCTGTGTTGAAGATAAATTAGCCACATCTGTCCCTCTAACACAGCAAGCTTTCTTTTTCCTTAGGACCTCGCATTTACTGTCTCTTTTGACTGGGAAGTTCTTCTCCCAGATTACCGCATGGCTGATCCTTCTTGTTATTCCATCCTCTTCTCATTCACATGCCACCTATCAAATAGATTTTTGTTATTCTTTTTGGTGACACAGCTGAAAAGGCCAGATACTCACTTTTCCAGCCTCCCTTGCATATTGGCCTTGACCTCATAAGCTAGGAAATGCCTGTCAAATGTTTTTATGAAGGAACAGGGAAAGCACATAGAATTCCTCTGGAGAGAGAACTGACCACAGCAACAGAGACAGTGGCTTCAGCATAATGCTTGGTGATCAGAAGAGCCTCCTGTAACACTGAGACTCAACCCTGTAGAGGTTGAAAATTCTTTGTCCAAAATGCCTGGGACCAGAAGTGTTTCAGATTTCACATTTTTTTTTTGTTTTTCTTTTATTTTTTTTGGGGGGGGGTTTGTTTGTTTGCACATTTTGGAATATTTGCCTATATATAAATTGATATCTTTGGGCTAGGGACCAAGATCTAAGCACAAAATCCATTTATGTTTCACACACTCTTTATACATAGCCTAAAGACAAAATTATCCAATATTTTCCACACAGTGCATTGGCATTTAGTGTTGTAGACATTTTGAATTTAAAGCATTGTAAAGATTTTTGGATTAGGGATTACATTACTACATTGTAATCTGCCTGTTGTACTTCAGAAAGAATTTCTGTAGTATGTCACCAAGAGTATGGACCTCTCCCAAGTCTTCTGGTGCCTACCTCCCTTGCCCGTGCAACCTACTTCTCCCCACTTAGCTTGTGTTGCTTTTCTTTACAGAATTTATCACTGTCCAAAATTCTTCTCTATTTGTTTCTTAGCTGATTTTTTTTCTTTACACTTAAATTCACATATGATAGGGCAGTAGTAAAGCATCTTACTTTCCAGTTTATACTCAGCACCTAGAATATTCCTGGACTTAAGCATCTGTGTAACAGAGAGCCTTTGTAAGAAGAGTAGAAAAAGGACAATTTCCAAAGTTTAAGATGATTTCAAATGACCAAGAAGTTGACTGCAGAGAATCTTCCAAATTATAATGATGAATTTGGCTTTTAAAAGACTTTAAAGGCAGTTTTCAGACCACACTGAGGTCACCCACCGACAGTCACTGGAAACAACCAAACAGAAGCCCATTCTGCACCTCATGTTTTTGAGGAAGCTCAGCTCCGGCAGCACGGCAGGCTGACAGCCTTTCACAAAAGCAAGGAAGAATTTTGAACAATGAGAATTTTTCGTGCCTTAAGCTGTAATTCTGTATTCCCATAACATGGACAAAACAGTCAGATACTGTCTATTCATATATTGTCCCAGGATGCCTTTTTGAGAGCCCCAAATAACTATTCTAATCTGAAGTTGTCAGTGTAAATATGTGTACATACAATATGTTAGTTATATATTGCTGAATAACAAATTACCACACATGTAGCAGTTTAAACCAATGTATATTTATTATTTCAGTTTCTGTGGATTAGGAATATAGCTTTGACTTAGGAGGATCCTCAGCTTTGGTGTCTCTCACTAGTGTCACAATCAAGGTATTGGTCAGTTCTGGGGTCCCACCTGATTACTCAGCTGAGGAGGGATGAGTTTCTGCAGTCACATGGTCTGGTAGAACTTCCATTCTTTTTAGGTGGAGCTGGGAGTCTCAATGCCCTGGCCACAGACTCCCTTCCCCACCTCCCAGCACATGTGACTCTCCACAGAGCAGCCTCTAGCTGCTCTTGTTTCCTCAACACTATCAAGCTAGAATCTGCTAGCAAAACGGAGCCAGAATCTTATTTAATCCACTCGTGGAAGCAGCAGTCCAGGACTTGTGTAGAATTCTAGTATTGGGAAGCAAGTCAAAGATTTCTACACTCAAAGGAGGAGATTCCACGGTGCCCTGAAGAATAGGTGGTAGAGGGAGTAGGGCCACATTGAGGACTAGGCACTATCACAGAAAGTAACGCAGTAGTCTTCTCACAGAGGAGGCCAAGTGGTAGATACGACTTGTAAAAAGTTATATAAATCCTACACGACATAAAAAGCACAACCTGAGGAAAAGTAGCTGACAAGCACACATATTCCTGGCTCCCCTGAATGATGCTGGATCACAAAAGTGGGATGCAGATGATGTGCTGGAGCCATAGACCAGTGACTTTCAGATGTATGCAGGCCTGCAAGCAGGAGAGGGGGAAGAGAAGAAAACTGCACGGAGGAGCTTGGTGGATAGGATATTCAGCTTCATCCCCACTGACAATTCTGTGACCTTTGCCGAGGAATTATTGAAGAGTGATGTATAGAAAGCCTTTCAATTCTATGTTGTTTTAACGTCCTAAAACCCTATAGCTCTCAGATGTATTACTGCTATTCACTGTAAAGCATTAACATACCGATAGCTCAGTGTGGCGGCTAGCCATTCAGTCTCCAGAGTTAGTCTACATGGATTTAAATGGTGGCTTTTCTTGAGACTTCGGGCAGGTTATCTAACTTCAGTTTCTTCCTAAGTAGAGAATGGATAACTGGTTCTTTTTTAGGGTCAGTGTGTGAATCAAATAGATTAACAGAGCATTTGTGTTTGTGCTGGCTACTGTCACATAGTGAGTACTGTGCTGTCTTCTCATGTAACCCTAGGAAGCCATGAGGAACTGCCTCTAGAGTACTCTCCCAGACCAATGCAACATGAGCAAATGCAAAAGAAAGTTTTAAATACTCCTTTTATTTGGATACAGTGTCTCACTATGTAGTTCATGTAGGCTTCATTATGTAGCCCAGGGTGGCCTGGTGCTCACCGCAACTCTACTGTATCAGCCTTCTGAGTGCTGGGATTATAAGGGTGATCTACCATGCCTGGCTCTCCTTGGTTTTTATTCTTAACTTTCAGATTGAAGAAGTTCAGACTGAAGAAGTTTGACATAAAAATTTTTATTTAGATCCACAATTCTGCAAATCAAAGTGTCTATGGAGACTCAATCACACTTGTGACAATTTTCCTTTATTATTTTGTTTGTAAATATACAGCCGTGTATCATGATTTAAGTGGTCTTTACACTGCTGTAAACTTCCTTCTTGGAATGGGATGACACTGCTATGCAGAAAAAGGCCAGTAGGTGGCAGTCCACAGACTCACACAGACAGAGTTCCTGCAGTACAAGTCTTTGCGAGACAGTTTTTTTTTTTTTAATTTAAGAGAAAATAGATACAGAAGCTAGAAATAAAAGTCAAAAAAGACAGACAAACAACAACAACAGATCTGATATGATAACATTGTAGGTTTACACACTGAGGTGGTTGAAGTTTGGCAGTAGTTACAATATTGCATATCATTACCTTCCTAGGGGTTGGGGATATTGACAGATATAGACATG
>RJWM01051551.1:0-10393 GCA_004363535.1 Dasyprocta punctata
TACGTGAAGAGCCATATATTTGTTGAAAAGATGATCAGTGTGAGGAATCTTTCTGCAAAAGCTGGCCTTTAAGATGATCCTCAATGGCCGGGCGTGGTGGCGCACACCTTTAATCCCAGCACTCGGGAGGCTGAGGTAGGCGGAGCGTTGTGAGTTCGAGGCCGGCTTGGGCTACAACGTGAGCACAAGGCCGGCCTGAGCTACATAGTGCGACCCTGCCTCAAAAAAACTAGGGCTGGGAGTTTGGCTCAGTGCCTTAAGTGCCTGCTCTGGCAGGCACGAGGTTGTGAGTTCAATCCCCGGTGCCACAAAAAAAAAAAAAAAAAAAAGATGATCCTCAATGATCCATATCTCCTGTTCGTGCATTGATAGTCCTCTCTCGCATAGTCACAGGGTTTGTCTGTGTGGTCAATAGAATACAGCAGAAGTAATTGTATGTAACTTCCAATATTTGCTTATAGAAGACACTGTGGCTTTCTTCTTCGTCACTTTCTCCCTTTTTTTTTTTTTTTTTTTTTTTTTTTTTTTTTTTTTTTTTTTTGCAGCACTGGGGAACGAACTCACAGCCTCATGCCTGCCAGGCAGGCACTTAGGCCACTGAGCCAAACTCCCGGCCCTATTTTTTTTTTGAGACAGGGTCGCACTATGTAGCTCAGGCCGGCCTTGCGCTCACGTGTTGTAGCCCAAGCCAGCCTCGAACTCACAATGCTCCACCTACCTCAGCCTCCCATGTGCTGGGATTAAAGGCGTGCACAACCACACCCCGCACTTTCTCCCTGTTTCCGTGATCATTTGCTCTGAGGGAAGGCTGTTGCCATGTTGTGATCAGCCCCATGGAGAAGCTCATGTCAACAGCTGCATTACTGATCTGGGAAGCCGATCCTCTGGCCTGGGTCAAGGTTTCAGATGGCTGCCTGCAGCCCTCGTGGGCAGCTTGACTGCAACCTAGTGAGCGATACTGAGCCAGCTCAGCTGAGCTTCTGCCCCTCAGAAACTGAGATAAGTTCTTAAATTTGTCTCCTGTTTTAAGCTCTTAAATTTGGGGACAATTTGTTTTGCAGCAACATAATAGACCTGCCATATGTTTTATTATTATATCATGGCATATCATCTGCATTATATCACCTCATTTCCTTATAAATCTGGCATCTGGACTCCCTCCCTCAACCCCTCTAGCTTCATCTTTTACTACCTTGCCTCAGCAGCCTCACCCTTAGCTGAGGCCTTCCTCAGGCTCTTTGAATTTGCTTTTCCTTCTGCTGGAACCCCTGCTCATCCACACACCTATCGCCAAAAACTCTTTTCAGTGTAGCTTTCCTTGACACCCACACAAACACCTTAAATTGCAACTCCCATCATCTTTCTATCTTTTCCCCTACTTTATTTTTATTCTTAGATTTACAATTATGCGATATATAATAAAATATATTTTACACATTTATCTTGTGATTTCTATCCTCTCCACTAAAATGGAAACTCCAGCTATCTCCAGCACCTAGAATTATGACAAGCAAATATTGTATGTGTAGTACATACTTAAATGAAAAAACAAATGAATGTCATAAAGTTACCCGATGGAGGGTCCCGTGGAAATTCTTTCCATGTTCTTGGTGTCCTGAACAAAGAACTGGACAAGACATAGAGAAAAGGCAGCAAGGTGTGTACATTTATTAAAGGTGGAAAAGAAGTAAACTCTCCAGGATGAGAGTGGGTAAGTGAACAGACTCACAGAATAAGGGAAAGGGACCTTTTGTATCTGAAATTCCTGGACTGGCTTCTCTCTCATCCAAATAAGGCATTGGGACAGTTGTCCTATCAAAAACTCACTTGGCCTGGCACCAGATTTAAACTACCCTATTGAAAGACTTGCTTGGCTTCCAGCCAGATGTAAATGAAGAAATGAAAATAGCACCACTTTTCTGGTTAATCCCCAAATAGTGCCAGATTCAAAGAAGGCATTAAAAGTATTGTTTTCTGATAGGTTCTGTGTACAGTGCTTGGGAGCTATGGGGTCATTTTGGGCCATCTTGCACATGTCCTCTGAATATTTATGATCTTTGACTCATTTCACCTCGTTGTTTGACTGGTTTGCCCCAGCCCTAACCTCCTACCTCAATAATCCACTAATTATACTATATCTTCTAGTTGCCATATTATATACCACATATATGTTATATTTAACTGCAGTTAGAGAAAAGGTAGCAAGGTGTATACAAACTAGTGCTGTAAAAAGAAGACCTAGCTTTGTTGCTCACTGGTTAGCTATCTGACTATGAACCCGGCACGTAAACTCTCTGAGTTACAGTTTACTCATCTGTAAAGTAGGACTCATAAACTTTCCTGTCCTATCATAAAGTAGTGATGGGGATCAAATGAGATAATGAAGGTTATAACATTTAAGAAACTTCTAATACATGATGTGTTTTTGAAATGTGTTCCAAAAACTACTGGTGCCAAAGTTAAGATATGTAAAGAGAAAAAAAAAAGTTCAAAGAGGTCTGGGGAATGTAGGCTCCAATATTCTAACTTATGGCCATTCACAATTTATCTTAACATATGAAAGGCTCTGAAAATCCTGCACTTAAAGGTCTTCCCCCACTCACCTGACTCTACCTTGGGAAACCTTGCTGTACACGAGTACAAAGCATTGCCTTTGTGATCCACATAGTGTTGGTACTTTAGATCAAGAAGGAATGCTGTAGTTCTTGAAATGAAAATCCTGCTGGGGTGAGTGATGAGCTCCAACAGCTGAAATGGAAATTGAGAGGAGGCAGGAGGAGGAGGAAACAGAAGAGAAGGAAGCACAAGAAAGGAAAGGAAAATGAGAAGGAGGAAAAGGAGACTGGAACAGGAAAGAAAAATGGTGGTGAGGGGAGAGGACAACTAAACTAACCTCTTTTGCAAATAACTTGAACAAAAGTAGTTTCCTATGGATGGGGCTGGTGTGGAAGTGGCAATCCTGGGATCCTAGTCCTCCCAGTTGGCTGAGCTCTGCTTTTTCCTTTGAACGTTGTTTCTGCCAATTTCCGCAGTTTGAAGCTTAGGCTCCCTTCTTTGCTTCAAGGAACCGCTGATTGAAGATAGAGGAGAAATCAGGTAAGCCAAATCAGCAGCTTCTTAATTTAGTATATTTATTAAGTGTCTGTTGTGGCAGCTGCCATTTTTTCCTTTTCTGTATGGCAGCATTCAGCTCCTCAGAGCGTGCCCAACTTAGAAAAGGAAGAGGAGCCCCAAAGTCCTTCAACTTTCCAGGAGATGCGCCTGGTGAAATAGATTCTGCCACTCTCATAGGCATCCACTCATATTCCAGCCTTCAAAGTGAGAAGGTCTTTTATTACACCTCATCTTAGTCTTTTCTCTATAATTTTTTAATTGCCTTTCTATTTCCCCAGAAATGGACTGATCTGTCATCAGCTGCATACACAGCATTCACATGGCAACCCATGTCTCTAGGCATATGATTAGTAAGCAAACACAATTTGATTTTTTTTTTTTTAGTGCTAGGGATTAAATTCACTAGCACTAGCCTTACTCTGAGCTACGCCCTAGACCAAACACCATTCGGAAATTTCATCTCCTGTTAGGAGAGTAGAATTTTTCTGTTGTTTGTTGTTTTTTGAGACAAGGTCTTGCTATGTAGTTCAGGGTGGGCTGAGACCCAGGTTAGCCTCAAACTCACAGCAATCCTCCTGCCTCAGCCTCCTCAATGCTGGGATAAGAGACATACACCACCATTCCCAGAAGGAGACTAGGCTTTAAAAAAACTATTTATTCTAGCCAAGCATGGTAGTACATACCTATAATCTCAGCACTGGGGAGGCTGAGGCAGGAGGATTGCTGTGAATTTGAGGTCAGCCTGGGCTACAAAGTGAGTTCAAGGCCAGCCTGAACTGCACAGTGAAACCCTGTCTCAAAAAGACCAAAAAAAATTATTCTAGGCCAGCCATGGTGGTGTATACCTGTAATCTCACTACTTGGGAGGCTGAGGCAGGAGGATCACCATGAGTTTGAGGCCAGCCTGGGCTACATGATGAGAACCTGTCTCAAAAAACAAAAAACAAACAATTATTCTAAAGCCAACCTAATTTAGCAGTAGGGTTATTTGTTTACTTATTTTTGTGGTGCTGGTAATCCAACCCAGAGCTTTACACATGCTAGGCAAGTGCTTTACCACTGAACTATATTCCCAGCTATTTATTTGTTTTTAATTATGGGCTTCATGTGTGGAATAGGGAAGCAATGGAAAAGAAATAACATATATTGGACACCTGTCTGGCTCATTATATACAATATCACATTTAATCTTCACAACAACACTAAAATATGGATCACCTGTGATAAAAAAAACAGTAAAATATGGATCATATTATTCTTTTATTTTTTAGAACAGAGCATACTAATTGAAAGAATTCTTCTGTCTGAGAGAGAGAGACAGAAGGGGTCCCAACTGGGTTGCCTGATCATCTTCTTTTTTTATTATTATTTTTAAATTTAATTTCTTTTTTTTCTCCAGAGACAGAGTCTCAGTATTTAGTTCAGGCTGACCCTGAATTCACTATGTAGCCTAGGCTGGCCTCCAACTCATGGTGATCCTCCTACCTCAGCCTCCTGACTGCTAGGATTATAGATATGTACTACCACACCTAGCATTAATTTAATTTTTTTTTCTGGCATTAATTTTAAAAAGTTTTATTTGTTTGTTCTTTTTGAGACAGGGTCTCACTATGCAGTTCATGCTAGCCTTGAACTCACTTTGCAGCACAGTCTGGTCTTGAGTTTGCAATGATCCTTCTGCCTCAGCCTCCCAAAAGCTCAGATTATGGGTGTGTGCTACCATGCTGACTTTAAAAAGTTTTAAAAGCCAAAATCTTGCTATGTTGGCCGGGTGTGGTGGTACACTCCTTTAATCCCAGCACTCAGGAGGCTGAGGTAGGTGGAGAGTTGTGAGTTCGAGGCCAGCTTGGGATACAATGTGAGCACAAAGCCAGTCCAAGCTACATAGTGTGACCCTGTCTCAAAAAACTAGGGCCGGGGGTTTGGCTCAGTGGCTTAGGCACCTGCCTGGCAGGTGTGAGGCTGTGAGTTTGATCCCTGGTGCCGGGAAAAAAAAAAAAATCTTGCTATGTTGCCTATTTTGGCCCAAACTTGGGGTTAAGGGATCCTCCTGCCTCAACCTCTTAAGTAGCAGGGACTACTGGCACATGTCACTGCATCTGGCTACTATTCCTGTTTTATAGATGAGGGAACTATACTTATTTAAAAGTCAAACAGGTAATATGTCGGTGATGAAGTCAGATGTAGATCTGATTCCCAAATCCAAATTCTCTCTACCCAGTGGGTATATATCACACAGAAATCTAGGCGTTTGGTATCCTTATATACCATGTGAGAGACTGAGCTTATTCCCAAATAAACAAGCTGGGATTCTATCTATTTTCACATCCCCTTTACAGGATGGTAAATTTAGTGTCAGAAAAGTGAAAGTAGCCACCTTCCCCCCTTCCTATGACCAAATCTGAATTCACTCTGCCTAAGGTCCACTTGTCCCATCAGACCGTAATCTCGGTACTGGTAAGGACTCTGTCTATCTTATTCCCATTGTATTCTTCCTAGTGCCCAGAACAGGGCCTGCTGCATTTCAGAAAGCCAATACATGTGGAATGAATGACAAAGGTAAAAACAGATTCTAAAAAGCAAAATAAAAAAACACAGGACTAAGATTTTAAAAGCCAATGTTTAGCTTAAAGAAGAAGCAAGGAAGAAGAGAGGTAACCAGGAAGAGAATGAGAGACAGTAAGATAAGAAAACTCAGCAAAAACAAGCAAGATAAAAATAGTCTCTCGTCACTGTCCTTCAAAAATTACTTTCTATATTTGAGCCTAAGTGACAAGTGAAATCTCCTCTGTAATTTCCCATGTGTTCAGTTTAATGAATTTCCGGCAAATGGTTCCAGTACTGGAGGGCCAATTTGGACATGGTGGGGGTAAGAATGGTGAGAAAATGAGGGGTACAAAAATAGACTAACAAATTGAGTTTAGCAACCAAATGAAGGGGTGATCGGAGGCACGTGAGGAGGGAGCCAAGACCTGGAACTTGCTCGACTCCAAGAAGAGCTGGATATTGGTCTTGCACAGATGTCACCATGATGTCTCCCTACATACAAAAAAGAGAGCCCAGAATCCCAGGATACTTTGCAACTATTCTTTGAACCAAGTTGGCTATCATCTGAAGATCTATACTTGTATATAAAGATGGCATTAACTTGTTTTGCATGGTACTGAAGACTGAACCTAAGTGCTAGGCAAGCAGTCTACCCCTGAGCCACACCCCTGTTTCAGAACACCTTTAAGAAAGGGTCTTTCTAAATTGCCCAGGCTAGCCTCAAACTTGGGATCCTCCTGCTTCAGCCTCCCAAGTAGCTGGGATTAGAGGTGTGTACAATAATTTAATTTTAAACTTTGGAGAAAATAAGAGAGTCTGACTCTTTCAGTTCCCACATGCTTCCTACATGGTATGTGTGCCATAAATGTTGAACCAAGTCATTATGAGGGACTTGAGTTAGGGAGGGAAAACAATGAAAATGTATACTGTACCCCTTGTCATCTGTGTTGCTAGTACAAATGCCTTAAATTTTTCCATAGGCTGAAGAAGGAGCTGTGAGATGCTATGAGACCCAGAATGGAAACTCCTTTCTTGAACTCTCAGTCCTCCTGCTTCAGCCTCCTGAATATAAAGCGGGGGGGGGGGGAGCAGGGGAGACTGGGATTGAACTCAGGGCCTTTACACTGAGCTACATTCCCAAACCCTACCACCCCTTTGAGGCAAGGTCTAAATCACTAAATTGTCCAGCCTGGGATTGAAATTGTGATCCTCCTCCCTCAGCTTTCAGGCATGCACCATCATGCCTGGCTATTACAGTCAATTCTAGAACATTTTTCATTGCCTCAAAAAGAAATTCTTAGCTGGGTATGGTGGCACACACCTATAGTCCCAGCACTCAGAAGGATGAGGCAGGGGTATTGCTGAGTTCCAGATGCAGCTACACAGTGAGTTCACAGGCAGTTTGAATTACATAGTGAGACACTGCCTCAAAAGAAAAAGAAAAGAAGAGAAAAAAACTTTGAAAGTTCAAGTATGAGCCAGGTGTGGTGGTACACACTTGTAATTCCAGCATTCAGGAGGCTGAAGCAGGAGGATTGCCATTAGTTCAAGACCAGCCTGAAGTAATAGCAAGACGTTGTTTCAAAAAACCAAAAACTGTAATCTCCGCACCTGGGAGGCTGAAGCAGGAGGATTGCTGTGAGTTCAAGGACAGCCTAGGCTACATAGTAAGAACCTGTCTAAATAAAAGAAAAAAGAAAGAAAACAAGAAAAAAGAAAGCTGAGGTGTTGACACACATCTGTAATTCCAACTACTTAGGAAGCTGAGCCAAGAGGATCAAAAGTTTGAGGCTAACCTGAGCAAATTGGCAAGTTTCTCTGTCAAAGAGTGGTAGGTGCTGCAGATGTAGCTCGGTAGTAGAGCACCCCTGTGGATTCAGTTCATAGCACCATAAGAAAAAAGGTTTAGTTTTATTTAGCTTACATGATCCCCTTGGCTGTGTCACAAAGTAGATAACATCATGACATGAGTGTCATGAAAGAAAAATGGTGAGGCCAGAGATCAGGGAACAAATATTGTTTGTTTGTTTGTTTGTTTTTTGAGACAAGGTCTTGCCATGTAGTGCGGACTGGTGTTGAACTTAGTATTTAGCCCAGGCTGGCCTCAAACTCATGACAATTGTCCTGCCTCACCTTCCCAAGTGCTGGGATAATAGGCATGCGCCACCACACCCCAGCAAATCCTGCTCTTTTTGTAACAACCATTCTTGCTGCGCGTGGTGGTGTACAACTGCAGTCCCAGCATTCAGGAGGTGGAGGCAGGAGGATCACCTCAAATCGGAGGCCAGTTTGGACTCCATAGTGAGTTCCAGGGCAGCTTGGAATATCTTGTGAGACTCTATCTCAAGAAAACAAACAAATTCTCGAAGGAACTAACAGGGTCCCTGAGGAAATATATTAATCCCTGTGACACTCTCAATAATCTCATCACTTTCTCCTAAATTTACCTCCTAAAGGTTCCAATACCTCAATACTGCCACACAGTGGACCAAGTTTCTAGCACAACAATCTTTGGGGAATGTGCTGGTTAATATCAATTGTCAATTTTAAGAGACCCTAGACACATTTGTGGAGTGCATTTTGAAATGAATGAATTACCCCACTGATAAATTCAGAGTCAAATGGATTATTAGAAGGCAGGGTCTAGTTGGAGGAGGAAGTGGTACAGGGCATGACTTCAGGTACTACAGCTGGTCCTTGGTCCCTTCCTCTCAGTCTCTTTCCCTAATGTCTGCTTCCCAGATCCCAAGAGTTCAGAAAATTTCTTCTCCTATGCCTTTTTGCCATGTTTCTGTGTTGGAGCCTGCCAACCACAGACTGAAATTATGAGTCAAAATAAACCTTTTATTTAAACTGTGGGTATCAAATATTTTATCCCAGTCACTTAAAGCTGACCAATACAGGGGGTAACAACAGCCAATCCATAGCAAATCTGAATGGAATCAAACAATATATAGTTTTCGGACTAGCTTCTCTAATTTAATATAATGTTTTCTTTTCTTTTCTTTTCTTTTTTTTTTTTTTTGTGGCACCGGGGATTGAACTCACAACCTCGTGCCTGCCAGGGCAGGTGCTGAAGCCACTGAGACAAACTCCCAGCCCCGGTTTTTTGAGGCAGGGTAGCACTATGTAGCTCAGGCCGGCCTTGTGCTTGTGTTGTAATATAATGTTTTCAAGATTCATTCAAATTGTAGTATTAGTCAGTACTTCACTTTTTTTTTCTGGTCTGTTCTTTTTTTTTTATTTAAGAGAAAATAGATACAGAAGATAGAAACAAAAACCAAAAAAGACAGACAAACAACAACAGACCTGATACAATAACATTGTAGGTTTACACACTGAGGTGGTTGAAGTTTGACAGTAGTTACAATATTGCATATCGTTACCTTCATAGGGGTTGGTCATATTGACAGATATAGACATGTAAGATTTATCAATTCAGGTATATTAACTTTTCTTTTTCAATAGCTATTGTATTTAGCAATACGGTTTTTAAAATTGTCTTATTTATGCATATTTATAAATTTATGTCTTTTTCCCTTTCCCTTCCTTCCTTCCTTTCACCTTAGAATACCTCTTGTTATTATTGAAATAACTACCCATAACATCAGGTCTAACATAACCAAGCGAAATAGTTCAGAGTGAAACCAATAAAGCATAAGAGAATGGTCATACATAAGAGAAACAAAAAACTAAAAAGATCAGCAAACAACAACAACATATCCGATACTGTAAGATTATAGGTTTAAGACTTTAGATGGTTGGAATTTTACAGTGGTTGCAACATTGTATATTGTTACCATTAAGGGGGCTGTTCAGATTGATAGGTAAAGACATGTAGGATTGATCTGGTCTTATGAATATCAACTGTTCTCTCTCCCCAGTTAATGCATTTAGTAGTATAGACTTTTAAACTATCTTATGAATACCCTTATATAAAACTATGTCTTTTTTCCATACCTTCCTTCCTCGATTCCCCTTGTAATACCTCTTATTGTCTTCAAACTAAATGCCCTTACCAATTGGCCAAATATAGTCGAATGAAATAGTACTGAATAAAATCAATAACAAATAAGATAATGGAGGCAATACATAGTAATGTAATGTTGATTTCTATAATGCCTCATGTTAGCTTCAAGGCAGTTGCCTATATCATCTGTTGTAACACAATCATACTAAGATAGGTTAAAATCCCTCAGAACAGAACAGTGAAAGTAATACCTGGTTTTGAAGCAGGGTGATCATATATCACTGAAGGCTACCCTTATAAATTTTGTTATCTTTACAATAGCTGTCTTTGTCAACATTTATGATGAAGATAGGCCAGTCAAGGTAAAATAGGATTAAACTAAACAGCTCATTGAAAACAATACTGGACTTAAATCCCGTTAATGGATTATTCATCTGTCTGCCCTGCTCGGTGGTATCTCTCTGTCGCTTTTTCTGGAGCAGTAGACTTCTTTATCTCTCTCTAGAATGTCCTTAAGTATTCTCTGTAGGGTTGGCTCAGTTGTCATAAATTCCTTTAGTTGTTCTTTGTCGTGGAAGTATCTTGTTTCTCCGCTGATTTTAAAAGATAATTTTGCAGGGTACATTAATCTGGGTTGGAAGTTATTTTCCTTCAGGGCTTGAAATATTTCACTCCAAGCTCTTCTTGACCTGATGATTTGTGTTGAGAAGTCTGTCGTGATTCTGATGGGCCTTCCTTTGTAGGTAATCTGTCTCTTTTCTC
>RJWM01051552.1:0-10382 GCA_004363535.1 Dasyprocta punctata
CCTTCCTTTCCCTCATCTCCCAAGTCCAATCCATTGCCAAGCCCATCTTCTCTCCTAAACAGTATTCATATTTCTCTTTGCCTGATCTCACTGACTTTACCTCAGTGCAATGATTATAACCAAGATAATTCCAATGGTTTCTTACTGTTATCTTCATTTTCCTCCTTCCCTCCAATCTATCCTCCATCCTGCAGTCAGAGTAAGCATTCACAAATGCAAATTTGGACATGTCATTTCCCTATTTAAAATGTTTCTGTGGCTCTCACTATACAAAACCTTCAACACAACCAACAAGACTTGGCATGGTCTGGCCCCTGCCATCCTGTCTGACCTCTCTAGTGCTACTCTCAGTCTCCAGACTCCAGCCACACTGTTCCTTGTTGATGTTATTTTCTCCCCTACCTCAAGGTCTCTGTCTTATTTCCTCCATTCTCCAGCCCCACCAGCAATATTCTGAGTGTCTTTTAAAATGCATCCCAAGCACCATGTTCTAAACCCTCTAGGCTAGGTCTGGTCCTCCTGATGAACACTCTCACAATGTCAAGTGCTTAGCTTTGACAGCACGTATCACTGTTTAAATAAAATAATGCTCCATGACAATAACCATGTTCACTCATTCACTACCTTATTCCAGAACAAGGACCTCACCTGGCACATAACAGAGCTCAATAAATATTTACTGGGGGAAAAAATGAATGAATGAAACGTGAACACTGCAAATGAGGAAACTCAGACTCGTTGGGATGAAGGTCCTTGACAAAGGACATGAAGTCTAACCCAGATTAGACAGACCATGAGCAGCACTGAATGTGGCTTCCCAAAATTAGGAAATATTACTATCCAAAGGGCTTGAAAATTGGGAGAAGGAAACTTCAAAACACACAGCCAAAGCCCTAATAGTGAGAAGGGCTCATGAGAGAAGGCTCAGGTCACTATCTCTTCTCCATTATCTGCCCAATTAAGGCTGAGTAGACCATGGAAGGGTCAGAAGCTGGAGCATTCAAGAAAGTCAAGCAGAAAGAGCCTATGATGTTATAGAGGGTAATGGGGTGGGGAGTTGGCTCCATCCTGGTTGGAGAGTTGGTAGACTCCCTGAAACATCATCTACTCCTTAGCCATTTATTAAGGGCCTACCATGTTCACAGCTGAAAGACTGGATGAAAAATGGTCTCTGATTTTGTGGAGCTGCTCGAAGTCTAGAAACAGTGGTTGCAATTAGCAGGTAGGTGCTAGAATAAAAAGGTACCCAGATGCTGTGGGAGCCTCAGGGAGGGCCAAGTGACCTCCAACATGCTCAGAGATGATGGTATTGAGGGCTGCACCTCAGAAATCAAGAAAGTATACCTGCTTTGCACAACCTCTCACCAACACCAGAGAAGCTTACATTGTCTTGTGGTGATACATGGAAATAAAACACCCAGAGGTGATAACTGTCTACAAGATGACACTTCAAGTGGCCAAACCAAGACCAGAAGATCATAGTGTCTCCTCTTCACACCCAAATGGTGAGGAATGGAAATTGCCATCTAGAGAAAGAAAACAGAAGACAGAATTTGGCATGGCAATGAGTCAGAGGATGAGAGCCAGAGGAGTGTTAAGAATCAGCTAGGGGGAGAACCAGGGAGGAAGCTATGCAACTCGCAGTGCCAACCAGGGAGAACTAGGAAGGAGGCCACTCCCCCGCTCCCATAAGCAACAGACTGATTCTGAAGAACACAGGCTAAGATGATAACAAGTGAAGTAAAGAAACAACCTAATGCTTGTATTGTTTGATTGACTTTGCAAGCCCAAAGTTGGAGGTCTGAACAACTATTTAGAGGTTAACAGTATGCAATATTGTAACTACTGTGGGTTTCTTACTGTCTTATCACTGTTTTACTTTGTTTTAGTGTTCTGTTTTATTCCCTTTAAAAAAACAAAAAAAGAATCAGTCTACCCCAAGGTTGCCCACTCATGAACTACACTGTGTTCCATGAAGTCTCCCAGAATTCACATCTACCAAGAATCTCAGAATATAGTCCTATTTAGAAAGAGGGTCTTTGCAGACATAATCAAGTTAAAATAGGATCATACTAGGTTAGAGTGGGCCCCAATCCAGTGACAAGATGTCTTTAAAAAGAAACACACAGGGTTGAAACAGGAAGATCACCATGAGTTCAAAGATAGCCTGAACCACATAGCAAGATCCTGCTGCAGAAGAAAGAAGGAAGGAAGGAAAGAAAGAAAGAAAGAAAGAAAGAAAGAAAGAAAGAAAGAAAGAAAGAAAGGAAGAAAGAAAGAAGGAAAGAAAGAAAGAAAGAAGAGGAGCAGAGAAGAAATATCATGTGACCGCTGAGGCAGAAAGTGAAAAGGCATGGCACATCTACAAGCCAAAGATTGCTGGCAGCCACCAGAAGCCAAGAAGAAGCACGGAAGGATTCTCCCTCAGCCCTCCCTCCTCGGGAGGGAGCCCAGACCTGCTGACACCAGAATTTCAGACCTCTGGCCTCTGGGACTGTGAGAGAATGCATTTCTATTGTTCTAAACTATTTTGTTTGTCATAGTTGGTAGCTACTGGAAACTACTGCCCATGCCCAGAGGACCTCAGAGCTAAGCCACTGAGTAAGCCAGCACTGAGCTGGACATGTACTTGGAAGTGGGCTGGGATCCACTGGGGAGCACAGCTCAAGGGCGGGGCAGCAGTCACTGTGTGTGCCAGCGGGCAGTGATGTTGCCAAATATGTCCTTTTTTCTAAAGAAGAAAGAAATCCATGCTTTTATATGAAACCTCTGACTGCTAAATATTAGCTCAAGTGGGATTTTTTTTTTTATCGGTGGTACTTTTGTTCTCTTCAATCAGTGGAAGCCAGACCAAGCTTCCCACATTGCAGATGAAAATACTGAGTTCAGCAAGGCAATGTGATCTATGTCTCCCAGCCCTAACATGAGAAGTGCACACTAGCCATGCCATCTGCCACACCACACAGTCTTTGCTGACCCTGTGTCCACTCACCACTCTCACAGACATGCCCTACTAGAAAGGCTCACACCAAAGACTGCCAGCTGCCAGAGGTGACCGATGCTTCCTACCAGGCTGGGTTCCAGGAGGAAGCAACAGTTACAACAGAGGATTCCTCAGGGCAGAGGGTTCCTCAGCCGCACAGAGAGCTTGCAGAGGGGTGCAGGTGGGAATGGCAAGGGCAGGTGATTTATTGTCAGCTTTCAGGGTTGGGGCAGACGACCAGATGGGGACAGCCTGTCCGCAGCAGTCTGGGTACTGCTCCACTGGTGATTACAGGAGAAAGGGTATGGTGGTAAAATGGCACTAAGGAGACACCCAAGCAGACAGGTCTGCAAGTGTATCTGAGGCGTGAAGCTGACTCACAGAGCGCACTCCCGCCTTCCTGTACTCGTGCTAAAGGTTCTTGGAAGTAAGGTGGGGACCAGTTCAGCTCTGTGAGCACCAAAAGCCCTAGCCCTGCAAAGTGCCTCTCGGGAGAAAGAAGATGACCCCACCAATGCCAGTGCGCACACTGAGACCTGACACCATCTTCCCCCAGCCCTATCTCTGGTGGTGACAGCCAAGCTCCTTGAGAGAATAGTTTAAAAAAAAAAAGTGACATTGCTTTAATTTCTCCTCCCCTTTTTCAAAGGCGCAAGAGCGCTTTTGCTAAAAGTGCCTCATGGAGCCCAGAAATGAAACTCACAGCACTGCCTTGGTCTAACAAGCGTGTCATACCGCAGGGTTCAACAGCTCCTGCCTGCCACTGCATGGGTCTCCTCGGTGCTTGGTGGGCAGGCACAAGATAGAAGTGGGCAGAACAATAAACAACAGGAGGGTGGCAGAGATGCCCTCATGCCATCGTGGCTTGGTGAGATCCCCAAACACACGAGAGCCCAGAGACACACTGCCCACGCAGTAGCTATTAAAGATAAAAAGCAGCCCAGAAGGCAGATGCTCCTGTGTTATAACACTAGCGAGCTGCAGAGGCAGGCCTCTCTGCTAAGCCCGATCCCCTGGCATCCGTGCCCTGCTATTTGCATAAGTAAATGGCAGCTCATTAAGAACACATTATCCGTTCTGTAACCATGTAAGGAAAGCAACCTAGCAAATTCTAAACCGCTGGATATTTCTCCTATTCAGTTTTACAACCCTGGAGGTATGAAGTAAGCGCTGTCATCTGCTGACTATCTGTCCAGTTACAAGGGAAACAATAGACCGTTATGGAAACACAGAAGACACTTAATAAATATTTGTTGAAGAATGAATGATGGTAGGCCAGGTTCACAAAGGGCAAATCTTGCTAAAAATAGGGCGATGTTTGGGCAAACCGCTTTGGGGAGGCATTTCTCCAGTGTCTACTCATCCACAGAAGGCCTGAGGGCAGTGAAGGCAAATCAAAGTCAGGATCAGATCAGTTGTTAGCTTTTTAGACAGATGATCCTGTGATGGCCCTGATTCAGGAGGTCTCAGACAGGCCCAGGAAGTGCTAGTTTTAAAATTCTTGCGAAAGAGTCTCATTTGCTGCCTTGTTTGAGAACTGCAGTTCTCAAGCCTTCCTACTCACAGCAGCTGCCGCGCAGTAATGTGACATGGGCGTCCCCTGGGAGCTTGCTCACAAAGCAGGTTCTCAGGTCCTATCCGGGTCTGCTGAATCAGAAACTGTGTTTGAATAGAAGTTCTTGGTGGTTCCTCCATACATAACATTTGAGGAATGTCACCCAAGAGCCCACTTAGGGCTGGCTCCAGGCCCCGGGTGTGCCATCGGACAGCCAAGTGTCCCCGTCACAGCCTCAAAGTCTACAGGGTTCAGAGGTTGTGCTCAGTGGCACTTCAGGTCTTTGTCAGAGAGTCCCAGGACACCACAAGCCCACAGGACCCTGGGATGAATCATCACTCGTGGCCCAGTCTCTTCAGTCTCTCCACACTTCATTAACCCAGAGCAAGGGCTGCTGTAGAAGTGGGCTGCAGTCTGGCAGCAGCAGGGCCTGAGCTCCATTCCCTGCCCCAGTGTGTGGCCTGCCATGTGGAAAAAAAGGTAGCAGAAAAGAACACGGTCCTCAAGTCCCAGGTTGGCCCTGGGGCCCAGACTTCACTGTGACCAAGGATGACCTCTTCCACCCTCCCAGCCGCAGAGAGGGCAGGCAGAGGCAGGCGGACTGGAGACCTTGCTGTGCCTGTCTCTCACGTCCCAGGAGCTGCCGGTGGCCTTCTGATTCTAAGCAGGCTGCCCGAGAGTCACGGCAGTAATATCTTCCGCTGAGGAGAAATAAGGCAGGCCCGCCTCTGCCCAGAGAGCAGTGGCCCCTCTTCACACCAGCCCATTAAGGTGATCGTCAGTTTTCTGAAGTACCTGCCCTCCCCACCCTCCAGGTAGTGCAAACCCTGCTCAGAAGGATCAGACCCCTGGGGTGGAGCAATTTCAGAATGTGCTGAGGCACAAGGCAGAGAGGCTCCTGAAGCCACGCGAGTGCCAATTGTAGGGTATTTTTAGCCCCGATTCCTATGGAAAGACAGCTCATGAAATCCTACTCTGTCAGCATCCCTTCCTCCCCTGTCCCGGGAGGAACAAGGTTGCCTTGGCAACCTGACAGTGTGGATCCTCAGCTTTGGGGGACACCTGTAACCCGCCCACAGGTACTGGGATGGCAGAGGCACCTGGGGGTGTTCTCACCTGAGGGCACTGGCCTCCTTTCCTGGCTCAGAGCCTCCAGGGAACAGGGCCCCAAGGGCTCAGGAGTCCAAGAATCCCAGGCGGATGTCACAGTGACCTCCGTGGGAGACCCTGTGACTTTGAGTTTTCAAAGATGTCTGAGCCCCCATGAAAACAACACAGTGCGGCTTTAGCACAGGCTTTTAAATTTTCATGAAATCTCTGTTAGCTGAATATCAGTTCCTCAGCTTGCTGGAGGGTTAATTATTTATATGATATGGTTCTGCACGGAAGTGGGGTCAGACTGCGACAGGCCCTGCCAGCTTTGCCCTCCTCTGTGCACTTTGCTTTGAAGACCTTTCTACCAGTTCCTTGAAAGTTCTGGGGCAAGAGATGCACAGAGCTTTGCTCCAAAGCCCAGATTTCTAGGCACTACCTCTCCTTTCTTTATCACTCTTCCTCGGGTGCCGGGTGAGATGCTGCCCTACATCAGCACCACCCAATAGCAGTAAACCTGGGGTGGTGGAGATGGGCTGTTAGTGAACTTGGAGCACAGAACGGAAATGCTCTGCAGCCCACATCTCCCTGAATTGCAACAAACTGCAAAGGACGCCACTGACACAAAACAATGGCAGGGGCGGCGAATGTGAATTTAGCTGTTTGACCAATTCGAAAAGAAATCTTCACCATGCTCATTCAATTATTTGCATCTTCTTGTTGAGGTTGGTTGCATGAGCGCCTAAGGAGATTCAATGCATTAACAGGACAAAAGACCAATTTTTCTTTTGCAGTGTTTCTCTTTTATTCTTCCATGGTGAAAACAGCACTACTAGATTTTTTCCTCTGGTTATATAAATAATACTGGCTTATTATGAAAAAAATGTAAGCAAACAGTACAGATATATTTTAGGAGAAAAGTCACAATGGCTTCAAACCTGCCACCCAGAAATAACCACTGCCTGTGTTAATGGCCAGTTGTCACACACCTTGCGTTTGGAGCATGCACACGTGTGTGACATTACACACGTGGAACGCTACTGGGCATGCTGCAGCTACTGCAGCCTCTTTTCTTTCTTTTTTTCTTGGCACAAGGTGTCTGTGAGTCAATCTTCCAGGCTCCTCACCCCCGACTCCCCAGGTACCCCACATCCACGCTCAGCATGCATCCTGCCACTCGCTTCAGTGTGCCTGTACCCAATTTAAAGGGGTCTTCTCCCACTCCCCACCCATCTCACCACACTTCTGGACCTGGAGGACAAATGCTATTTTAGTCTCTCTTCAGCCTCCCAGCAAGGTGATCCTGTAGAATTCTAAGTCACTCTGTGGTAAAAACTGTCCAGCAAAGGCTTTGAAGCAGCCCATAAGGTCCCACATGATCTGTATCATCTCTCGCCAGGCTCCCTTTTATACCTTCTTCTCAGACCTTACCGACCAACCTTACCACAGGACCATTGCACCTGCCATTCCTTCTGCCTGTTCTTCTCTTTCTGTAGCTAGCCAAAAGCTTACTCCTGAGGGAGTTCAGATCTGGTTCAGATTTGATTCATCATCTCAGTGAGGCCATACTGGTCAACCCTTTCAAATAATACTTTTCCCAGCAGTCCTTCCCTGCCCCTTCTCCAGGTGCTTTGTCATGTTTCTTATTTCTTACCCACCATCCACTAGAAGGTAAACCCAACGATGGGTTGTGACTGCACTTGTCAGGTCTGCAGCACCCAGAACGATGCCTTTCCCAGGTAGGAAACGCACAGTAGGTATGTGATGAGCGAATGAATCACAGGACCTTCCAGGTCAAGCAGGTCAACAAGACTTTGCTGCCTTTGGTTGCACATTCCCTCTAGAGCTGCGCCTTCAAGATAGAGTGGGAGGCGGCCCTGCTGCCTCTTATTGGTAGGCATGAGCACTACTCCCAGGATCCAGCAGCAACCCTCACTCTTCTTCTGCTGGGCTAACAGACCAGATGTTGGGGCCACTCCTGCCTGAGTCCTTGGAAGGGGCTTGCATGAGCTCTCATATCCGTCTCCCTCCAGTGAGGCCCTGCCCTCCTTCCATGGGACAAGCCCTCAGCAGGGCCCCACTGACGGGGGCCTGGCCACCTGAGCAACATGCAGCTCCCTCTCCACCCTCCTTGCATGACACAGCAATCCAGACACAGGGGCCTCCTTCCTAGGATGCTGGCGGGGTGGGGTGGGGGGACTCTCACAAAAAGCCAATTTGTATCTTGTCTTGTGTTTGGGCTGCTCCTGCATTTCACCATTGATGATTGTGTGTGTGTGTGTTCTTGATTTGGTTTGCTTTGGTTTTTTGAGAGGTCTTGCTATGTAGCCCAGGCTGACCTTGAACTCACAGCAATCCTCCCTCCTGCACCAACATGCCTGGCTCACCATTGATGATTGTTATGTAATAAGGGCTATCTTTCGGAAGCTTACACCTGGTATCATAGATGTAAGACAATAAAAGTATGAAAATTCAACTTATTGTGAGTGTACTCCAACTCCACATTTTAACCTGTGGAAAGAAGCAGGACTAGGAGATGAATTTGGGAAGACAACTGATCAAGAACTCCCCTCCCCCTATCTGACAGCAGTTAGGGAATCTGTCTACGACCACAAACACATGCATATGCATATACACAGGGAAACACATAGACATACACAGACAGATATACACACTCGAACACACAGACATGTACACTACATCCAAAGCCAGGCATGGTGGCACACGCCTTTAATCCCAGCACTCAGGAGACTGAGGCAGGGGGATTGTTGTGAGTTCAAAAGCAGCCCGGGGTACAAAGTGAGTTCAAGGCCAGCCTGAACTGCATAGTGAGACCCTGTCTCAAAAAATAGGGCTGGGAATTTAGCTCAGTGGCGTAAGCATCTGCCTGGTAGGCACAAGGTTTGTGAGTTCGAATCCCGGTACCAAAAAAAAAAAAAAAAGACATACACAGAGATGCACACAGACACAGATGTGTGGGCACACAGTGACAATTATACATATACACAAAGGGACACAGACAGATACACAGACACACACAAGGGCACACACATGCACAAGAAGCATTCACGATCCAGATGGCAGGAGGTGGAGTGCCAAGCTCTCTCTGGAAAAAGATTATCTGCCTCCACCTCCAACCATGTCCAGGATCAGAAGTTCAGGGCAGTAGAAATTTCTAAACACTGCCCTGGCCTTTGCTGTTGGGACAGTTGCTGGAAGCTGCCACGTATTCCAGCTGCCACCATGGCCAGTCCAACGGGCTTTCCCCAAAGCTCTGCCCCTCCGATGCCTCCCTGAAGAAGGAAGGGCCAGCCTTTTTCCAAGCCTCCATTCTCATCTTCCAGAAAGCAGAAGCCCAGACTCATCAACAGTAAGTCCAGGAAGGACAGGAGACACAGCTGCCCCGCTGTGCTGAATCCCAGCCACCCGAGGGCAGATGGCTCCCTCAGTCACAGGAAGGGGTGGGTGGCCAAGGCGGATGTGGATCCGTGGTCCGTTCAACATTTGGCGGTCTGTCTTCTCCCAGGGCACAGCGGGACTGCAAACGAAAGTATCACTCAGAATAAATGTGAAGGTGGGAGCTCCAGTGAAGTCTTTAGTTCTACGATTGTAGAAATTTTTAAATGTAAGTATGTCTCCTAGAGTAATATCAACTCCAGACTAGATATTATGCGTAAAACAGCTCATTTTATAGTCACAAGCAGTCTGTCAGGTATATATTGTGATACTTGTGATGAATTGATACTCAGAGAGGCTGAAGCTAACAGCTGGCAAGTGGCACTCCTGTAACTATTCACATTGTACTCATCTTACATGGATGGACAGACCAATGGACAGACGAAGAGCAACAGAAAAGACAAATGAACACATAGCCCCCCAGCTAACTAAACTAATGAAATAGTGGGGCTATTTAAAGGAATACTTTAAAGTGATTGGCAATTAGCATTTCAGCTCTTAAGAGACGGGAAGCAGGAGGAGGAAACACTGTCATTAGACCACGTGTGCTGGAGGCAGACTGCCTGGGCTCAGACCTCACAGGCACCATGTACTAGCTGGGTAACCTTAGTCTACTTATTTAACCTCGCTGTGCTCCAGTTTCCTCATCTGCAAAATGAGGATATTGTAACTTACAAGGCTGCTGTGAGAACCGAGTTAGATACAATCCCATGTAAAGGACTCAGAACTCTGTCTGACATCTGGCAGCAAGCGCTGCATCGATTCCACAATTGTTATTCATGTTGCCTATGAGGAAAGGCAAGCCCAGGGAGGGACACCATGCTCGTTCTGTTGTATTTCAATAATGTCCCTTTTGATACTGACTGTTGGCAACACTTCTACCCAGCTCCAATGCCACCAAAACACTTGGACCAACTCTAGTCAAATCATGAACCACTGAGATGTTCAAACTATTGCCTCTTATACATAACTTTTAAAAAGTGGTGAAACAAAGGCAGGAGTGTGATTCCATCATTTCCATTATTTTTTTTCCTTCCATTTTTGAGTGGTCTCTGTCTCTCAAAAATAATTTTCAATATTAATTTTCTTTGTGTTTCATTGACACTAACAGGTAGAGGAGGTTATAGAAGTCTTTTTTTCTAGTGATTGACCTTCATCCCGTACTCTCTCCACAAGAACTTTAAGTCCTTCCTGAAGTTTAGGGGTGCAGCAGTCAGCTTCCAAAAACAATTTACATGGGATTTACCACGACGACTTCTAAGTAAGTAAACAGAAGCCTACTTAAAACTTGGACAA
>RJWM01051553.1:0-10528 GCA_004363535.1 Dasyprocta punctata
AAAAGAAAAGGCATTAGCGTACTACAGATACTTAACATTTAGAGACAACAGATTCTACTAAAAAGAGATGAAAGGGACAGGCATTGAACAGAAGATATGCAACAATTTTCCCTTACGTCAGCATCAGAATGGCCAGGTTTCTTCATGTTCTGATAGTCAAAAAGTCAAAAGATCCAAAATGTTTCAAACACTAAAAGGGACATAATTCATCTCATTTTATCTTCAGTTTTTATATTAAGCAGTATTAAAATCATATGATACTATAGTGTTACTTATAAGACCAGTCTGCCTATTTCCTTTATGTGATTAATAATACAATATGTAATATACTCCCAAAAACTTCACTAATGTGTAAATCACTAAACTGCTTCTAGGAAAACACTGGTACTTCTGGAAACAGAACCTCAAATTTAATATTTCTGGACATACATATAGGTGTTTCAATTTTGTAGGGAAAAAAGCTTTTCTGATAAAAAGACATCTTGGAGCCCTTAATTAGAAACAATAGAACCGTGAGCTTTTTCCTGTTTTTCCTACAGTGATCAGTGAAACAGGTAAGAAACAGCATGGTAGGTTAGGGGGAGAAGTGTTGACAAAAATGCCAAAAACAAAGAAAAATAGGTTTTAAAAATTTATTACTGGCTGGGCGTGGTGAGGCACACCCGTAATTCCAGCACTTGGGAGGTTAAGGCAGAATGATTGCTGCAAGTTCGAGGTCAGTCTGGGCTATAAAGTGAGTTCAAGGACAACCCTAACTGTATAGAGAAGCCCTGTCTCAAAAAAACAGAAAAGAAAAAACTTATTATTCAGGCCATGTGTGGTAAGGGCATGCCTGTGATCCCAGCACTCAAGAGACTGAAGCAGGAGGATGGATCACTGTGAGTTTCAGGCAACCCTGGGACACACAGTGAGTTCAAGGCCAGCCTGAACTACATAGAGAGACCCTGTATCTTAAAAAAAAAAAAAAAACAACAACAACAACAACAACAAAAACCCATTATTCAGTAACCTGGCATCAGAGCATGAAGATATTTCCAACATTCTGAACCACAAAGCATTGGAAAGAAGTCCATCACACCTAGCCATATTTATTTGGTTTAGATGTTAGAACAGTGATCAGAATGACATCAAAACTGCACAAAACGTTGGTCAGTTTCTCTCAGTGCCTACACACACACTAACTACCTGGCTCTACTAACAAAAGCACTAGCCTGCAGACAGGGTAGGAAAAAACCAAGCAGGACTATGTTAAATATGAATTCTGTGCCTAGGGTCTGGATCCTTCAAAAGTAAAGGAACTGAACTGGGCCATCATGATAGGTTCCTTCACAATCTGAACGAACCTGACCTCCTGAGTTCATGCTGACAGAATTTTCCACTTAGCCTGAGGATATCCTGGCAGCCCCTTCACTCTCTACTCCTTTAAGATTTCTGGAAAGAAGACACTACGCCCCAAGTCACTATCCTTGTAAAATGTCAGGACACAGTAATGTGGACAGGTATTATGCAGCAATAAAGTAAAACCAGAAAGAGACTGTTCTCATAATTTATGTTAGTAGTGTCACTCAATGTGACTTTCTTCAGTGACAGTCAAGCACTGGAAACATAACAGCCAAAAGATAAGATTAGCTGCTGAGGAAGGCAGAAGAATAAAGACTGTAACATCACCATAATCCCAGTTGTGATCTCCAGACTGTGAGAATCTATGCCCTGACCGTAATAGGACACATGCTGGGAACTTCTGCCAAGAGTAGTTGGAAGTTTGCACAGGAACCAATACACAAAAAGGTACTCTCAGGGACTTCTCTGTCCACTCCTGAATCCACCCCAGTACTTAGGAAAGAAGTTTGTCTTAGTCTAAGCCAGAAGTCTCTAGTTTCTCTGTCCATCTGGTTTCAAGTCAAGAACTGTAATAAAAAGATGATTTATTACACCAATAACAAATATACTTGTGGTTTAAAATCACAAGTACCAAAAGAAGCTGAGACTTTGAGATGCACAGAATGACTAAATTAGTTAAAGCATTCGAGTAGCTTCTAACCTCAGACAAAAGAGGGAGTGCACTTGATACTGGACTTCAAGTCAGAGGAGCTGGGCACATGTGACACTGCCCTCATTTGTAAGAAGGAAAATATCTACCTCACAGGGCTGCCATAAGGGTTTTTTCAAGTAAGTGACATACAAGAGAAATGCTGATCACACAGAAGGTTATAAAATACTTCAACAGAGATAGATTTTCAATACATATCGCCTGAGCTATAAGATGCTGCCCACTGTGAATGTTTCTTTTTTGCACACTGAACCATGTGACAATATCTGTGTAAATTCACTTCACAGATTTATGTGTGGTATTTTTTAAATCACCTTCTATGCATTAATTAGGCGGCACACACAGACTCTAAGGATAAAAGATAAGAATAGAAAAAATGTTAAGTGCCCTCAGTTCATTACTAGCTATACAATAAGCCAGTTCATTACCAACACTGCAAAAAATACTATATGCCAATTTCAAGACTATTTCAGTGAGTGGTTGAGTTTAACAGCTTTTAGGCTTAGGTCTCCTCTGTGCACATATTACTCTCACTGTTATCTTATGGCAGTTTGAATACGTGGGTCTGTTCTATGAATCTTTAGTAAACTGAGTGGCAACCACTATTTACTGAGCAAGTACTTTGTGCCAGTAATTACACAGTATAAGTCATATTACATAAATTCTCTCCTTTGAACACCAAAAAACTTTGAGATATTTAATAACTACACTTCAAATTCCCAAGGTCACACAGCAATACTAAGGGAGTAAGCACTGAACACAAGGCTGCCATACACCAAGGCCTACACTTTTTCTCCTACATCTTCTTTAAAAAGAAACATGAAATATTAATGGGGAAACGGTTACTCTTCAGGGCCTTCAAGTAAAGAGGCAGAGTGTGGAGGAAGTCTGACACAACAGGAGGAGCTTTACCTGTGAAATCATGAACAATACCAAAGATACTCAAGAGTGTACTCTGGCAATTTAAAATGTCAATGGTGATTTAAAATTAAGTAGTTAAATCCACTTCTGCACAGATAAGACTAAAGGAGATAAATCTGATGCTCTAACTTGCCTCAGCTCCCTGGATCTGCTGGCTCTCAACCATGCTTTTTTCCAATGTTTAGATTTTCTTCTGTTTTTTTATTTTTGTTGAGACAGGGTCTCACTATGCAGCTCAGGCTAGTCTTGAACTATGTAGCCCAGCCTGGCTTCAAACTTGGAGCAAACCTCCTGTTTCAGCTTCCCAAGTGCTGGGATTACAGTCATGAGCCACCCAGCTCAGCTCTCCATTGCTTAGATTTTACCAAAATATGTGGTAAATTAAAAGGGAGAGAAATGCATAAGTTATATATTACTGTAAATTGTGTTTGGGGGTGAGTCAAAGGAAATGAAGATATAATAGAAAAATGTCTCCAAAATAAAAGTTACATTGGGTATTTTTAAAACTTTGAGAAAGAAAATAAGTAGAAATTAAAAACTGGATCCAAGGCCAGAGATATAGCTCAATGGCACAAGCTGCCTGGCAAGTGCACGGTCCTGAGTTCAATTCTCGGTAAAAAAAAAAAAAAAAAAAAAAGGCGGGGGAGGTCCATCTTTCAGTCCTAGAACTCCCTGGAACAAACCTTGCAGTACTTTCATCTCATGCATCTGCAAAGAACTGCATTGCAGAGTGAAGAGTACCTAGGTATGAGCAAACTGCATTGTGTAGCCAATATCACAAATGCTCAGTGATGCTGGATTTCCCAAGCTGCCCAGGCATACACAAAACTGGTAACAAAGAACGAGAAGCTGTCATGACAAAACCCAGGTTAAACAAAATGAATAAATTATAAAAGATCAAGTGAGTCAACAGGGCTGGGATAGTCAGGATAATGGCAAAGCAAATCTTTCTGCCATTCAAAAAGAGAGGAAGTAACATATGTAAAACAGCAGTTTCAAGCTGACCCTTTTATGTTACCTGATCTAACACAGCAGCTCATAGAGGTCTTTGGCTTCTTAGTAACTTAAACATCTTAAGCAGACACTACAACTCTCCTACTTGATTACAAATCCCATTTTAGAATAAATAGTGTTCCAGGAAATGTGCAATGCACTAAGAATCCATTTTCAGCTGCTCTGAACAGACGTTAAGGTTTCTAAGGCAACAGACTAAGCTCACAGGTATCACTAAAAGTTATGGCAAACACTCATATAAGTACACAAAACTATTGGGAAAAGGAAGCCTGGTATTTTCTCAGTAACTTCAAAGAAGTGATGGAAAGGGTACCAACAGGTTCAAGCAAACACACAGTGAACCTAAGCTTTGGCAATTTCAGTCTTTTTCTCATCTCTTTGTACTCAATTTTTATACCTATAATTATAACTGCACTTTAAAAATGGTTGGTTTTATACTACAGGGTCAAACAGAATACAGCTTACCAGAATTAACATTTATCTTGACACATCAGAAATCAAAGTTCTGTTAAAAAAAAATTAAGCCTTTTAAGATTGATTCTTCAGAGATACCTTAGATGCTATAAAGAGGTGAGGTAGTATAGGCATAAACTTAATTATAGGCTGGATGCACTTTGATTAAAATATGACCCATAAATGTATCTACTGGGTATAGTATAACTGATTTAACTTACCCCCCTACACATGTTTAAATGATGTCTATAACTTTTAGTTTAAAAATCCTATGAAGCCGGGCGTGGTGGCGCACGCCTTTAATCCCAGCACTCGGGAGGCTGAGGTAGGCGGAGCGTTGTGAGTTCGAGGCCAGCTTGGGCTACAATGCGAGCGCAAGGCCGGCCTGAGCTACACAGTTCGACCCTGTCTCAAAAAACCAGGGCTGGGAGGTTGGCTCAGCGGCTTACGCGCCTGTCAGGCAGGCGTGAGGTTGTGAGCTCAATCCCCAGTGCCACAAAAAAAAAAAAAAAAAAACAAAAAAAAAAAAAATAAAAATCCTATGAATAATGTCTACCCAAAAAAACTTTTTTTTTTTTTTTTTGCAGCACCAGGGATTGAACTCACAACCTCGCACCTGCCAGACAGGCACTTAAGCCACTGAGCCAAACTCCTGGCCCTAGTTTTTTGAGGCAGGGTCGCACTATGTAGCTCAGACCGGCCTTGTGCTTGCATTGTAGCCCAAGCTCGCCTCAAACTCACAACACTCCTCCTACCTCAGCCTCCCGAGTGCTGGGATTAAAAGTCTGCGCCACCACACCTGGCATCTACCAAAAATTTAAAAATCTAACTTCCATTATATGTACCTTTTTCTAACCTTATCACCAGCTTAAACTATGAAACTGACCAATCAATATGTCTTACCACACTATTGGTATTTCAAGTAGGAGAGTCAGCAATCGACTTGTTGAAATTTAAAAGATAAAAAATAGCAACAGAGAATTCCCCACTGGCCCAGATAGGCCACATTGCCTCTAAATTGTCATGAGAATGTGGCCAGTTGGTCAGGAGTCTGACATAAGAAAAATATCACATGGCAAGGTTTCCTGAGACAGGACTGAGGAGCTGAAATAAGCTAACTTTGACAAGATAAAAAGATCAGAGAAAGAAGCCTACCACACTTCTACCAATACTTCTCAAAGCCACCAATAACACATTACTCATCCTACTTTTGTGAGGGTGACACTACCATATAACAATTATTTAACCAGAAGAAAATCAGTTTAAAACATGATTCTCACATATATCATATTAGAGTGTTAACAAAGTCACAAACCCGCAAAAATTTACCAAAGAATTCATAGAAAAAAATTAGTCCCCCAATTCACATTCCTTACAGTATTAAAAAAAATCTTCACACAGGCAGCTAAGGAAAACATAAATTTTACAAGGTAATATAGTTATTAAAGAGTGATTTGAAAATAATTAGTTTGACACGATTAATCCTGATATCTGATCACTAAACCAAAATACTTAGAATTGGCTGATACAGATACCAAAACAATACCACAAAGTAAAACAAAACACCAAGTTGGTATAAAATTTAGAGTTAAGATCCATATGATATGCACAGGTTTTTAAACTAAAATCTTATATTTTGAAAGTATATACTTTTGAAAAATATACTAATAGTGCTTTTAATAGATAATTATGTAAAATTAAGCTGTTTAAAGTACTATGGGTGGCATAAAACAAACGAAGATTGTGACTTTGTAAATCCATAAAGCAGTTATCATGGCACTTGAGACATCTTATATGCACAAAATAAACCAAATTTATATACATATATATGTATCTATATATGTGTACCTCCATCCTTCTTCTCCAATTCGTCCCTAATTAGAGGGGAAGTAAGTATCACCTTCAAAGTTAGCGTGGGCTCTTTTGTATTCCGAATTATAATAGATGCCTCATCTACACATTGTTCCACTTGGTATTTCTCTTCTGTGAGTTTCTGAAAGTCACCAAAATTTCAAAAATATGCAATTAGATTGAAACATCTCAAAAAGTGAATGCATTTACTAACTTTTCAAATGTTGTTAACTACTGGCATTACTGTGCCAAAAGAGGAAACAAAATCTGAAACTAGTTCTTTAGAGATAACTTCTCTCTCCTAACTTATAGCAAATCTTTTTCCATCCCTAAAAAAACCAATCACAGTGTCAATCATTCGCACAATTACAAATATTTAAAACCATTCTAATGGGCTGGGGATATAGCTCAGCAGCACAGTGTCTGCCTGGCAAGTGCGAGGTCCTGAGTGTGGTTCCCAGTACTGCTCCCCCCGCAAATAAAACAAAATAAAACCATTCTAATATTTAAAAATAAAAAGTTAACACCATCATTATATGACAAAGGGTAAATTACTGTTCTTGAAATTGTTTCAGAAAACTGTAAATAAATAATTGGGAGGTCATAAACAGGACTTCCTACTTGCCAAAGACTCAAGAATATAAGCAGATTTCTAAAGCAAACTGAGCAAAAATGAAAAGGGATCTCTGCATATTTATCAGCAAAAGAAATGAGTAAAGACAAGCCGTACACTTCTTTCATGACAAATTTTGTGACAGCCACAAGAAAACTTACTTGGCTTCTTTTAATATATCATTAAAACACACTATTTAGAGTCTGCCACAAATTAATCACCCCATCAGAATCATGTAAGTTGTATTTAATATTTCATCATACAATATATATTATAGTAAGTATACACATGGCCTTTCTTGGTATCAAAATTTAGTATTTATTACCTGACATAAAAGAACCAGGCGGAATAGAAACACTAGGCTTTTACCCAACACTGTGTATTAAAAGAACTCAAAGACATTAAAAAAAAAAAAAAAAAAGCAAAAAAACAGCACTTGGGGGGTTCCTTTTTGAGACAAGGTTTTGCTATACAGTTTATGCTGGCCTTAAACTCATTTTATAACCCAGGCTGCCTTTGCATTCACTGGCTTCTCCTGCCTCAGCCTCCCAAGTGCTGGGATAACAGGTGTAAACATTTAACATTAAACATTTCATAAAAAGTGGGCTGAGATAGGAGGAGTGTTGTGAGTTTGAGGCCGACTTGGGCTACAACACAAGCGCAAGGCCGGCCTGAGCTACACAATGTGACCCTGCCTCAAAAAAACAGGGCTGGGAGTTTGGCTCAGTGACTTAAGCGCCTGTATGACAGGCACGAGGTTTTGAGTTCAATCCCCGGTGCCGCAAAAAAAAAAAAAAAGAAAGCAAGAAAAAGGAAAAAAAAGTGGGAAGAGAGAAAAAAAACTCATTGTCCTAATTTCGAATACAGGAAGCCAAAGAAGTTAAGGCCACCCAGTGAATGGAAGAACCAGAACCAAAATATAAAGTAGCAGCAGAAAATCATCCACATTCATTTTACCAATAAAAGATCATTAACGATGTCAACTGGAGAATAAGTCAAATTGAATTTTTTCAGTTACGCATGTATATCACAGCAAGACACAGCTAAAGTAATGAATGCAGTATAAGTTTTAGACTAATTTTAAATGATTTCTGGTTGAGGTCATCTTCTGTCTCCTTTGCTTCAAAGAAGTTCAACACTCTAGACATGCTTAAGTTTCAGTTAAGACACTTAGATAACTGGAAGTTTTGCTATGGGAAATGTTCATGAAAAAGATTTTTAATCCATAATAAAATGAAGACATATTGGAAATTGTTGCTCTTCAGAAACAATAAGAAAAGAGTGGGAGGGTATTATGGTTTGTATCAGATGTCCCCCCAAAGCTTCACGTGGTCACAGGTGACTGGATCTCCACTGTGTGATGTTGGAATTAAAGATGTGATGCTGAGATTGATTCATGGTACAATGTTAGGATTAAGGGTGCCCAACCTTGGGTGTGAGTGCTACGCATCCTACAGGTGGGCACCCTGATGGAATATAAGGGACAGAAAGAGGGCTGCTGTTGTCACTGTTGTCATTTGTTTCTTACTCACTACTTTGTTGCTTTGCTGTGTTTACTGCCTTCTGCCTGCCATGAACTGTTTTCCCTCTGTGATACTCATATGGATGCCTTCCTGCCTTGGAACCAGCCAACTGTAGACTGAAACCTCTCCACAAACTGAGCTGAAATAAACCTTCTGACTATTTTTTAAGGGTTTATTTATTTACTGGGGGGTATGGGGAATAGAACTCAGGACCTTCAGGTTTGCGCCAGGCAGGCTTCTGTATATCCCCAGGACCACCATTCCGACTTGAACTCTGGGTGTTCAGATTTTGTCTCAGCAACGAGAAAAGTGTAACTAAGACAAAGGGAGTATGTGAAAGTCACACATGAAATGATTTCCTAAAATGTTAGTAATATAGTGTGTGCTGGTGTGTACATGTGAAGGCATATTTATGATATGCATATATGCATATAACTGAATCTAAGATAGGTAGACAATTAACATGCCCATTTTTCAGGGAAATGTACCTTGATTCAGGAACGCTTTACAAGCATTTGACAAGCTAGGTGTGGTGGCGCACACCTTTAATCCCAGCACTTGGGAGGCTGAGGTAGGCAGAGTGCTGTTCGTTCAAGGCCAGCTTGGGCTACAACGTGATTGAGGCCAGCCAGACCTAAATAGTATGACCCTGTCTCAAAAAACTAGGGCCAGGAGTTTAGCTTACACGCCCACCTGACAAGCATGAGATTGTGAGTTCAATCCCTGGTGCCACCAAAAAAAAAAAAAAAAAAAGCAGCAGCAGCATTTGACAAAATTTTGTTTTTGTTTGCGAACTCTGTCAGATGACAAACACGACCACTACCATCTTTTTTTGCACAAACACAAACATGGCCATCTTTTCCAGAATCATGGAACAAATTAAGTTCATGAACCCAGGTACCACTGCATCTTTACCAAAAATGTAGACTATGTATTACTGAAGAACTCTACAGGCTCTCTAGCCTAAAAACTCCCTTCTCCCTCTGATTTGAAATGGTTTGTACAATCTATTCTCTCTTCTGGGTTCCTTGCTTGAACACTTAATAGGCAACAAGAATATTATAAAACTATGGTGTCCAGAGGGAAGCAAACTAAGCCCCCAGCTGTGAGCCAGCCAGCGGGTGGGGGTGCAAGCTGGGGAGAGAAGAACAGTCCCCCACCCAACCTCCAATCCCTCCATAAGCAACCAGCTGATTTGGAGGAACTGTATTGTTTGACTGACTTTGCAAGCCTAAAACTGAGCAACTATTTAGAAGACAACAATATGCAACATAGTAACTATTGTAGATTTCCTACTGTCTTATCACTGTTTCAATTGTTTTACTGCAGTTTTATTCCCTATAAAATTAAATTTAAATAAATAAATAAATAACTATGGTGTCCAGAAAAAAAGACCCTCACTTGGGAAAGGAACAATGCCAAGTTCACACAGTTATAATCTATACAAAGAAAGCTCTCCAAGTATAGACCAAAGTCTGGCCCATGTATGGAATCTTCAATGCTGGAGAGATGTCATATACATTCTGAGTTAATAATTCTCATTTATTATAGCAGTGGTTCTTAACCCTTTTTTCCATCCAGATACAACTGAGGATGAGAACTGTGATCTCTCCTAAGAAAAAAAGACTCACCAAAGGGAACACAAAAGGGTAAGCCAGTTAAAAAAGTCTCTAATATATTGACCTTTTGGATTATTACTTTGTTAAAAACATTATAAATTATTTTCACTACACTAAATACAGACATACAGATTAAATTCTTAAAATACACACACACACGCACACACACACACACACACATGCATGCGTGCACGCGTGCGCACGTACGCCAGGTATAGTAGCACACGCCTTTAATCTCAGCATTCCAGAGGCTGAGGTAGGAGGAGCGTTGTGAGTTCAAGGCCGGCTTGGGCTACAAGGCTGAGCGCAAGGCCAGCCTGAGCTACACAGTGCGACCCTGTCTCAAAAAACTAGGGCCGGGAGTTTGGCTCAGTGGCTTAAGCGCCTGTGAGTTCGATAGCCGGTGCCACACACACACACACACACACACACACACACACACACACATAATGGAAGAGAAATTTTACTAATACTATATCAAAAA
>RJWM01051554.1:0-10392 GCA_004363535.1 Dasyprocta punctata
GCTTGTGAGGTGTCTCCTTGTACTCACAAACAGAAGAGAGTGGAGTTGGGGTCCCTTAGGAGCCAACACTCACGGAAGGCAGAGGAAAGATGCACTGCCTGACAAAGAGGGGGGGCGTCCAGAGGATCCACTACAGCAGGTGGAAGGAAACCGTGCAAACAAAGCCAGGAAAGGCAAAAGGATGGGAATTTAACACAACACAGGTAAAGGGAAATATCTTATTTATATCCAAAAGGGCATCTAGAAAAATTACATTTATGAGAATGGGGGTCACAATATGCAAGGATACCTTGTTATTACAGAAAATGATGAAGCACGCTGATGTATATTCTTATTTTGGATAAAATATAACAGGCTAAGGGCCGGGAGTTTGGCTCAGTGCCTTAAGCGCCTGCCCTGGCAGGCGCGAAGTTGTGAGTTCAATCCCCGGTGCCGCAAAAAAAAAAAAAAAAAAAAAAAAAAAAAAAAAAAAAAAAAAAAAAAAAAAAAAAAAAAAAAAAAAAAAAAAAAAAAAAAAACAGGCAGTGGAAACGTGAAGCCTTCCCAGAAATAAAAACATGATATTGAGATTAAAGAAGCATGTTAGCTGGGGAGTTTGGCTTAGCGGCTTAAGCGCCTGCCCTGGCAAGCGCAAGGCTGTGAGTTCAATCCCCAGTGCCGCAAAAAATAAATAAATAAATAAATAAATAAATAAAGAAGCATGTTAATTTCCAATAAGACGGCATAGCACCTGCCTGGCAAATACAAGGTCCTGGGTTTGATTCCCGGTACCAAAACAAAACAAAACAACTCCAAGAAGAACGAATATGCCCAAACATAAGTCATATTGAAACTACAGAAAATTAAAGTAATAAATAAAATCTTATGGTTAAATAGGGAGAAAATAAAGTGTACCTATTGAGGGAAAACAACTAGGTAAGCAGCACACTTCTCATTAACAGAAGATACATGGAAAAGCTATAGAATAACATCCTCAAACTCATGACAGAGAAATTTCTCAAAGTAAAATTCTAAGTATGACAAAAATATTAATTAAATAGAGGGGATGGACAGAGGTGAGGACACAGAGAGCTCCACAGAGCAGCTTATGATCATGATGTTAACTGCTGGACGTATGCCAAGCACTGCAATTTGTACCATGGAAAGCAATTCAGCTTTGAAGAAGAATTTTTCCGTGTGAATCTACACTTAGAAATAGCCTCGAAAAATATAAGATACTAATTAGTCTTTTTGTTCACACTAATTATTCATTACTCTAACATACAGTTATAGAAAGTCCTAGAAAGAAAGACAACAATGTCCAAAGCTTCCTTATATATCATTACCCAGTCACTAACATGGTTGGCCCCTTAAAGCAACTCAATAAAGGGTTATGAAACAAGAACGTTTATCAGTTATCTGTCTGAACCTTAACCTCTACAACATTTTCTCCTTCAAATAAATATTCTTCTCAAAGACTGGAAGATGGTACTCTTCAATGCTTAATCTCCTTCTTGTTTGCAGAGGATATGGAATTGGTTTATTCTTTAAAGACTGGAGAAAATACTGAAACATTGTTCTCTAAATACAAGGTAATATTACAAGAACCTGTAGAGTTGGGTAGGGGGTGGTGGTACACATCACTTAACCCAACACTCTGGGAAGCCAAGGCAAAAGGATGATGAGTTTGAGTCTAGCATGGGCAACTGAAGCAAGGAACTGCTTCAAAAATAGAATAAAAATAAAATAAACAGCTGGGTCTGTAGCACAGTGTGAAAGCCCTGACTTCAATCCTTAGTAAGGCAAAAGCAAAACGAAACTATAAAGTTGGAATCCAGAATACATTTAAGTAAGACAAAAATGAATTAACCTTCCAATGACACTGAGATACGTAATTCAAGTTTCTTGAAGAGCTAGACACAATGCACCTGCCTGGCAAATACGAGGTCCTGGGTTTGATTCCCAGTACCAAAACTAAAGAATTACAATGTTTGTAAATATCAGAAAGGGGAAGATATAAAAAATGATAATTACAATAAACATATATTAAAATTCTACTTCTTAAAATATTGTGAATTACTCTCGAAATGCTCCTAAAATATCTCTAATAGACTGAAAAAAGAAAATGTTTAAATGCTTACTAGAACAAAGTCTGAGAACTTTTTTCTAGGATATTGAGCAAGATCTAAAGCAGCAGAGGTCTGGAATTTCTAGCTGATGATGCAAGTTCCAGTGTGTGAGGGCTGAGCGACAAGGTGAAGTCAGTGTCAGTTAGGAAGCTGGGGCAGAGAGTCCTTCATTCATCTAAAGTCCTTAAAATGCTGCAATATTTGTTATTCTTAAATAAGTTAGAGAAAGCCCATTGCTGGTCAAAGGGAAGGACGTCTTCGTTTCTGGCATCAGTTCTGCTTGGAGAAAGGAGGGAGCAGTGTAATTCTCAGCTTGCTTTTATGAGAGCCTGTGAAAAATGACACCGGTACAGGACAGATAGTACCCTCAGGCATGTAATAGAAACTAGTACTTTTGAAGGGATGGCTGTTCAACCAAGGCCCCCTGGGTGCTTCCTTAGATCTAGATTAACCAAATAGGCTGGAAGAAATGGCAGTCTTCCTCCCAGTTTTCTGGATAGGTAACTGATAGGTAAAATGCAGTTAGACTAAACTAGTTTTTCAATCATTCCCAGCTAGGCTTTCTTTCTTTTCCGTATATTTTATGCCATAAATCTAAAATTTTTAGAAGTAATGTCACAGTAATTTCAAGAATTGGCAAATACTACGTGAATTTTCTGGATGTCCCTGTGTTCCTATGATATTGCAAACAATGTAATTCTTGATGTATTGTAATTAACACGATAGAACCATGAGAAATGTTTATTAATTTTAAAGAAAATAAGTAGCTTCCACTTTGACTAATTGAAAGCTTAATCCTACTCAGAAGATGATAAAAACCAAAACTAAAGAATTAGCAACAAAATCATCATTGAATTGTACTTGAAACATTTTATATAAGCTATATGTTCTCAGTACTGGAGAAAACGATAACAAACATGTTTTGGAGGTTGATTTAAATTGAATAGCATGAAACTAAGTTAAGGTAATCAAAGTCCTTTTTGGTGAAGTTTCTTCTGATTTTCACCAGCAGAAGATATTTTCACTAGAGGAAAAATTTCAATTAATCCTAATTTTAGTTCTATGTTTTTTGTACATCTCATTCCTAAGGCATTTCTCGCACTAACAGGTAAATTGTGAGCAAGTCATTCAGGCCCGAAACTAACTTTTAAGGTGATACTGGTCTAAAAGTAAAGGGAAAGAACCACAGGGATTTTTCTAAAAATGAAGAGCACACAAAATGCAAATCATAACTAGAAACTCAAATTTAAAGAGGAAGAACCTAGCCAGGAGTGGTGACACATGCCAATGAGCCCAGTACTCAGGAGGCTGAGGCAGGAGTATCGCTGTGAGTTCGAGGGCAACCTGGGCTACAAAGTGAGTTAAAGTCCAGTCTAAACTGCATAGCAAAACCCTATCTCAAAAAAGACTAATAATAATAATAATTGTAAAATAAAGAGGAAAACTCCACATGTAGATAGCAATTCTTGCTTTCTGTTCTAGAAAAGATTGCAATGCAATTCTTCACTAATTGCTTTCAACTGGACAAGCCCATCACTCCACTTATTTAAAAAAAATACAAAATTTTACAATTCATCCCTGTTTGTACATTAAGGTGTTTCCCTTTCCCCTTCATATTATTTTCTAAATGCTTATTAGGTAGTTCAATGAAATCAGGTCTAAAGTTTATTAGGACCTTGAAAAGGGAAAGGGAATATCCCAGGCACCAAGAGAAAACCATTTCTTCCCAGTCATGCAAAGACTTGACAAGTTGAATTGAGCTAAACTGAGCACTGCTGAATTGAATTGAATTGGGTCTACATGAACCAATTGCAAGTTATATGTTGGCTTATAAATGAAAATTCTTGCTCTGGAATAGTCCTGGGAGCCTGTCTTTCAACAAAATCCAAGGACATTCCTCTGTAATTTCTTTCTGAGAGCAGTTATATATTAAAAGTGGTTTTAAGAGTGGTTGTCTTAAAATCTTTACTATGCACAGTAAGTTATCCTTCATATCCATTATGTCCAGTTAAAACCACAAATAAAATATTTCTTGTCCACCTCTTTAGCATACAATTCTACAATGAGACTTCTATGATCTGACAAAGGCGAAAACTACATCTGTCTTGTTTACTCCTCTATCATAGGACTGGCGTAGAACCTGGCATACAATAGCTGCTTAATCATTTGCTAAATGAATCAATTAATTAATAAAAATAACAAAAATAAGCCAATTATACTTATGTAGTTACCACTGTACCTGAAGGAAAAACTTAACCTAAGGAGAATCTTAACTTAGTATTTACATTTATTAAAATTTCTATAGATATTGTTCTTTCTATCCTAGCCTGGTGCCTATCGTTTTAGTCTGTGAAAGCAGCTGATTTCTTGAAAGTGTTCCATTCACTGTGGACACTGATATTTATAACAAAAATAAATAGAACTGGGAATTTGCCAGGGTATTAGGGCATCAAATAAGTGAGTTAGAGAAAATAGAATAGTACTGAGTTTATTTAGCTTTGATAATGAGCTTTAGCTTTTAAAGTCCATTTTGCACATCTATTTTGCACATCTATTTTACAGTGAAGGAGCTGAAACGCAGTGAAGCTAGGGAGTCTGTCTTGAGTTACACGGCAGGGCCGCTGGGCACACTCAGCTCTCCTCGTCACAGCGGCCACTGGCCATTCTACCTCCATGCTGTCACTGTTTACTAAGATTCGGATGTTACCCTGGACAGGATTAGGGTCCAAAGTAAATCAATGTTTCATTTGTTAATTAGATTTTATTGGTACATTTTGATTTATTTTTATTTCATTTATTTATTTATTGATTGATTGATTGATTGATTTAGCGGCACCAGGAATCAAACTCACAACTTCACGCCTGCCAGACGGGCGCTTAAGCCATTGCGCCAAACTCCCAGCCCTAGTTTTTTGAGGCAGGGTCGCACTATGTAGCTCAGGCCGGCCTTGTGCCCATGTCGTAGCCCAAGCCAGCCTCGAACTCACAACGCTCCACTTACCTCAGCCTTCTGAGTGCTGGGATTAAAGGCGTGCACCACCACACCTGGCTTATTGGTACATTTTGTATATACATAATGATCACATTCATCATCGGGAATTTGTGCATATATATGACATGCTTTTTTCTCCATTCCCATCTGCCCTTCAAACCCTTCTCCCCTCCACATTTACAAAAACTTTGTTTCCATGTTTTCCTTCTTTTCTCATTTGCTTTTACTTTACCCTTCTATCTTTTCCCCCTCTTCTCTTCCTTTTCCTCTCCCTATTTGAACATTTTGCTTCCTATTTCACAATATATATTATACATTTTGGGCCTTATTTATATTTTCAGTTTCTCACACCAGAGAATGTGGTATTTATGTGTGTGTGTTCAATTTATTTCACTTAAGAGTATGGACTCAAGGTGTATCCATTTTCCTAGAAATGTCTCAAGCATAACCTTCTTCATGGCAGAGTAGTATTCCATTGCATAAAAACGCCACATCTTCTTTATCCAGTCATCAGTTGATGGGCACTTGGGTTGTTGCCATGATTTGGCTCTTACAAACTGTGCTGCTATATTTTAGAACCCATGTTCTTCTCAATATCTCTTATTGACTCTACATGGTTTAAACCAGGAAACCCAAATATAATGCAGTCTCCTTTATATTAATGGCATAATAGCTCATTAATCATTTTTTCTCTAAGTTTGAGTATCTATACATAAAAATGAAAATAAGAGTCCCTGCTTTATTAGCTAATTGTGACAATTTAATAAAAACAATCTTGGTGAAAGGTATAAGAATTGCCTGGCACTGATTAAATATCATTGAGTTCTGAATCTGTTGTAAATTCCACATGTTCTCCTGATAGCACCTAATCCATATTTTGTAAGCATCACTCTGAACACATCATCTCTTTCTTCAGTATTAAAATAGTTGTAATGCAAACTTGCTTCATTTACTATTTCCCAAAATTCCCTGGATGGATTAAAACTCTGTTGCCTGTAGTGGTAATTTCTTGACAACACACAATTTATTGGCATCCTACTCTTCCAAATCATGCTTTTTTATCTTCCAGTGCTATCCCATGGAATTTACACATGTATTATTTACACTTAAATTGCTTATCTTGGGGTTTGGCTTAGGAGATCACAAAATAGAACGTATCTTCACATGTATATGAAGGCTCTCCATGGAAAGAACCAATAGTATGGATGGATGGATAGATAGATATAAGATAGACGATAGATAGATAGAAAGATAAAATTTATTATGAGAATTAAACTACGTGATTATGGAGGCCTAGGACCCTCATGATCTGTTGTTTGCCATCTGAAGAACCAGGAAAACCCATGATGTAAAATGATTTGTGTTTGAATGCTTGAGAACAAGCCCAATCAATGATATGATTCCCAGTATAAGACAAAGGCCTGAGAACAAGGGGGCTGGTGCTAAAGTCCTGGAGTCATAAAGTCTAAGAACCAGGAGTTCCAGTGTCTAGGGGAAGAAAAAAATGGACTCTTGGCTCAAGAAGAAAGTTTTGCTTTATCTCTGCCTGTCTTGGTTACTTTTGTCTTGCTGGGACAAAATACTTGACATGCAAAATGAAGGTTTATTTAGCTTACAGTTTTGGGAGATTTCAGTCCATACTCAGCTGGCTCTAAGGCAGGGTGGCATGGATGAGGGGCAGCCATTCATGGTGGCTACAAGCAATAAGAGCAAATACAGCAAAAAGTGAAAGGCACCCCTTGTTCCCTCCCTTATATTGTATGCCGGCACCCACGCCTTGGTGGTGCAGCACTCACCCCACCAATCCCAGTGCTGGACAATAAACCAATAACAGACGCTACACTCAATCATGTCCATGGCTGCATGAGGCTTTGGGGGGACACCCAGACACAAACCATAATGCTGCCCTTCTTTTGTTCAATCGAGGTTCTCAAAAGATTGGGTGTTACCTTCAAGCCCACTCACACTGGTGAGGGTAAATCTTTATTCAGTCTACCAAATAAATTAAATGTAAACACAAATGCTTGTCTTTTGCAGCACAGGCTACTTATGGGCGAAATAGCTGTAGTTTTGTGAAGCTGATTCCCTGTGTGAATGGTGTTCTTTTAGATCTGGCCCCGTGGTTGCTTGCTGTCCAGTGACATGTAAGCCAAAGGCCAGTTCTCTGTGTCTTTCCCTAGTCACACACCCTCAGTAGCAGGGTATGAATTGCAGACCTTCAGTGAAGACTTCAGCTGAGGAGGGTAGGTGAAGGAGGATGATAGGAGGGATACATATGACCAAAATTTTATAAGCATGTACGAGAAAAACAAGATTTCAACTGGAAAAAAGAGAAGGACATTAGCAAATCCAGTGATGGCCCTCAGTCAGGTGGTAATGGTGAAGCTATATCGTCAGCTCACCCCACCTCAGTTGGTTCTTCTTTCCTAGTAACTCTCTTAACTGTCATCTTCTGGCTTCATCTTTCAGGGAAGGTCTCCTTTATTCATTTTTTTTATTTGCTAATAACTGCAACTGGATAGAAAATATATGTCTGTCTATGGTTCAAATAGTCATAGGTATTTGTAAGTCAGATTCTTTATTCCAAAAATTTAGTAGACTTCTTAGTTGGTCTATTTTCTTCCCATTAGTACCAGGTTCCTATCACTACACAGAGAAGTCTTTTCCATATATATTTCTTAGACCTATCTTGTTTCATGGATTCCAGGATCCATCTTTCCTTTTTTATTTTAAAGGCATCTATTTATTTTGAGGACATCTGAAAAGTGAGTTTATGTGTAGAGGTGACACTCTTAGCTTAATATTTTCTGGGTTGGCTTAATGTTGGGTCTTTGAGAAAGACTCCAAGTAACAGCAGCTGTGCAGGAGGTATACCTAACCCCCACCTGTTTGCTTTCACCTCTACCCTTACACTGGATAATTCTTGCCTGTGTTGACTTCTTTCTTACAATACATCCCCATAGGCAGCAGCATATAACTGGGTTTACTTGCTTTGTAACCTGATATATACACAACCTCATTTCTAGCACATGGTACTAGGTGTTAGCACTAGAATTCCAGGTGCCAATATCTATAGATTGTAGGAAAACTAAGCTACTAATATAACTAAGTCGCGTGATACACTGATTTGAAATATGCTGATCATTTAATTTATTTTGACAACAAAAAAGAATGTCATTTTTAATTATGCCAAGACAACAGGCATGAGACAGGGCTATCCTAGGAAAATTGGAATCCTGTTCAAGCTATTTATTAAAGAAAGAGTAGTTTATTTCACTCTCATGAACAGTACTGAGGTCCATGCTTTGAACTGGCAGCATGGCTCCTTTTCATGAGAGCATTACAAGAACCAATTCTTTCCATGTTCTTTTTCTTACTTTTCCTAGGATGTTTTTCTCATGGGTCAAACGTACGTCAATGTTTATGCTTGAGAGAGAAATAAGGAAGCATGCTTACCCAACGTTTAAGGTCTAGAGATTATTACAATGATAAAAGTTATTACACATATTCTGTGAAGGACACTTGGAAATGTAGTACCTGATTGACCAGCTATGATACCAGCACCGACTGTAGTGTTATGGTATAAAGAAAAGAAATTTGGGTGGATATCTTCAGGTTACCATCAAAATAGCAATCTTCCTTGTAAGCAATTATTTCAACCTAAGGGTAAAATAGACCAGTGTTCCTGGTCTTACAAAAGTTCTCCAATTGATAACCATGTGTTTATTAACTCCAGTTTATTTATGAAATATCCTAACTTGGTTGCCTGGAGGGCTTAATTTTCACTAAACATCGATATACGTAGTTTTCATCATTATTTTAATATTTGTGTTTAATTCCTTAGTATTTCAATAATGTACAGTCTATCTTTGACATTAATTAACCTTTCTTTTTTGGTGGGCACTGACATTACTCTTAATTATTAACTGGCACAATGTTTATTATTATATTAGACTGAAATTCCTGACTTGGTCTATCAAGGAAGAATCATTGTTTTCTTAATCTTCCTTTCCCTTAGTACTTTAAACATAGTTTTATATTTTCCTTTACTGTTCATAAGAGGTCAAGAATCATTTTAAGAGGAACAAGTAACCACGTGTCCTCTGTAGTCTTTTATTGCTTTTCAAAAGTACTGAAACTTATTTAACAATGATAATCATTTATTCCGTCTTTAGCGGGGTGGGTATGAATGCTTCTTCCTGTGGTGAACTCCAATTCTTCTATTCACCCAGTGGGGCTAACGGTTAATTAACTCTTCTCTTTCCGGCAGTGAGTTTTTCCACCATTTTCTCCACTCACATAATTAACTTAGGGGCTTAGAGACTTACTAATTGGAGCCTTGACAGTCTCCTACTGTTAGAGAGCTTTAGATTGATAAAATCACAGAGGCACTTTTCACAGGAAAAGGATGACTTATGATCTCACCATACTCAAACTGTGCCAGGCCTCAGTCCTTAGTACTTCCTAATCTTTCAACATTCTAATCCTCAATTCTATTATTGAGAATAAAAGAACCCACCACTGCCTCCTGAAAACTTGGCATGAATGGCCTTGTGAGCATGAAGCAATAATGTACTTTAAAATGTTTTACTTCAAAAAATTGTCTTGCTTCTCTGGGTTACATTATCTAGCCTTGAAGTCAGTGAAATGGACTTTTCCAGAAAGCTAACATAGCATTCAGACTAGGTCACTGCTACAATAGCTTGAAAGAGCCATTGTACTTTACAAAATTAGAATTTTTAGAAGTAGGAGACAATTGGAGAGATCGCACTCACTGTGCAATACAACATAAATCAGATAAATTTTCATAAAAACTACTTGAAGGTGTAAATATAGTGCAAAACGTGCACTTACAAAGTTGCTAAGTGTGAAATGAACATTTAATGAACTAAGGTGGAGAGTTTCATTTGCAAGACTACTGTTATTGTTTGTGTCTAGATGTCCATCCAAAGCCTCAGGGTTTTTAAAGGGTGGCTACATCTAGAGTGTATGGTGCTGGGATTAAGGATATGTGATTACTAAATCAGTCCACTGATTGGGTATAGTTCTCGTTAGGATTTAGGGTGTGAGTGCTACATCTGCCCTTGGGTGGGTAGCCTGCCTGCATACAATATAAGACACAGGAAGAGTCTTGTCTCCTCTCTGTTGCTTTTGCTATTTCGTGTTAGCCATGAACTGTTCTCTCCTGTGATGCCTCTCTGCCACGTGCCACTCTGCCTTGGAGTTGGCCAACTATGGACGAAACTCTACAAACTGTGAGCTAAATAAATCTTTCCCCTTTAACTTTGGGTA
>RJWM01051555.1:0-10392 GCA_004363535.1 Dasyprocta punctata
AGGTGTTGGGTTAGGGGTAAAGATACTGAAGTGTCTTGTTTCCACAATTGCTGATGTTCCTGCATAACTGTCGGACCCTTAAACTCCAAGGTCAGCCCTTGGGCAGCTGGTGAAGGCTCTAATGTTCCTGTAGCCTTGTGCTTCATCTTAGGCTAGCCCCTCCTTGCCTGTTGCTGCATGGAGCTCCTTTAAGGTCTGCAGGAATCTGTGCTGTGAGGATGCCCAGTTCCTGCTGCTAAAAATAGCCTTTGTTGGCTAATGCAGGGGTCTACTTTGGCTTGGGTGGATGTCTGCACCTAGTGTGAGAATGTTCTTATGTGATGCCTCATGCTTTTCTTTTATCTTTTAAGAGTTATTATTTTCAATTGACATAATAATCTTACATATTTATGAGTTACAACACCATCCTTTTATATATATATATATATATATATATATATATATATATATATATATATCAAAGCATATATACTTTAATGACAAGATCAGATTATTTGGCATATCCATCACATCAAATATTTCTTACTTCTTTGTAGTGAAATGTTCAAAATCCTTTCTTTAGTTACTTTGAAAAATATTGTAAAATATTGTCAACTACAGTCACCTACTGTGCAGTGGCTTTGTGCCTGTTGACTTATCCTTCCCCATCTCTCCCCTTCTTCCCACCCTTACTGCAAAACTGTTCACAACAGCCAATATATGGAACCATCCTAAATGTGCATTAGTGGATGAATGGTTAAGGAAAATGTGGCTTATGTACATGATGGAAGAATCTTCAGCCCCAAAAAGTAGGAAATCCTGTAATTTGTGGCAACATGGACAAACCTCAAGGACATTATGTTCAGAGTAATAATTTTGGCACTAAAAGACAAACACCACATGGTCTTACTCATTTGTGGAATCTTTTCATCTTAACATCACTCAGGAAACTCTGAGTTTACTATCCTGTGACTTTGCTAAAATTAGTTGATTTTTTTCTGTCTGTCCTTCCACGTTAGTGGCAAATAGGAGGTATTTGCTCATTTACGCCACTCAAGCCAAACTAAATACTCACTGTTTAGTGCAAATGTGAAAATTTACTCTGAGTTCCAATCCTAGAGAACAAAAAACAGTCAAAATGTGCCTAAGGTATTATACAAAAATATGGGGAAATTATATGAAAAATAAAACAGAGAACCTATCTGATGGTTGAACCAGAGAATAGAAATCGGAGTTATTCCACGTGTCTGAACAAAGTAGCTGGTTATCTTTGACATATCAGTTAGCAGTTCTGTGATTTGGGTTCATTGCCAGGGTGACTAAGCAGGTAGTTAGTCTTCTGGTTAGTAGACTAAGAATAACTTCTACCCACCTGGGAGTGTGCCCTGAAGAGATGCCCTTGTTCCATAATCTAACTCATCAGACTCTTCAAAGACAGGGGTGCTCTGACCCTTTTATCACCAGGTACACAGTGCCTTCAACGATGCCTGGCCCATACCAGATGCCCAAGGAATATTTGCTGAATCTGCGCATGAGGGATGGATGTGCTCAGTGTGCTGGACACATCTTCCCTTCTCCTAGAGAGAATTCTAGAATCCATTCTATTCCGGCAAACAAACTTGCCCTGGATTTTGTGTGTGTGGGGGGGGGGGATTGCCAGCCCAGCAGCTTTTTTTTATCCCTGTGAACAAGAGAGAAAGCCCCACTTGAAGCAGTATAAACAGGCAAATACAGGCACCACACACTGTTCAACGAAATCCAATTGTTTTTAATTGAGTTCAATCAAATTGCTTCTGTTTGAAAACTGGAGAAAGCTTCGTACTCACTCAGCAGTCGCCTTTGACACTTCCAAAGAAAATCCTGAAATGACAGAAAGAATCTTAAGGAAACACACATGGAAATTAAATAATTGAACACCGTCATGTCAAGTTGATTGAAAGAAACCTTGCGCCTTCTCCTTCCCCTGCTGGGCTAATCCATGAGTCTAACTGATGATAGTGTGGGATTCAGAAAATAGCGAATAGCTGCCTGTGTCACAAGCTTCATTTTCCCCCACAGTGACCTTGGGTTAACCCTTCACCTTTCACTCTACAGCTAATTAAAACCAGTGACAGTTCAGGGAAGCATTCTTCCCTGAAGTATTTAGTGAGGGTCTTAAATTCCTTCCTGCTTGTTCCACCCACTATGCCTACCTCCCCACAGTACCTCTGCCACAGTATCACAATATTTGTCAAAAACTGCCGCACTGCCATGGCAACCTCATAAACCCATCCTTCATCCAACTCTTCAAGGAGTTTATAAAAATCCAGCTGTAAAAGCCAGCCATAGGCTGTCCGAGTAGCTTGTTTGATGCATGGTAGTTAATCTTTTTCCCTTTTCTTTCTTCACAACTCCCACCCCAAAGTCAGTCATTTAAAAATATTTAAAAGTAGTTTGACATGTATTTAGCCATCAAAGAAGATATCTGAGTTTAGCTCAAGTTGATGTTTCTTTCTCTGACACTGCTTTCTAAGGTCAAACTGTCACTTGCCACGCTTTCGCACCGGGGTGAGTTCAGCCGAAACCAAGAGCTCATTCCTCTCCTCCCTCTCATTTCCTCCTACCTGGAAGACTGCACTTCGTCGAATGCCCTTAGGACTCTGAAAACGTTCCATCTACGGGAAAAATGCACAGGCTGTCACAAGGAAGGAGGTGGAAACAGGAGAGACAGTTCCTTCCAGCACAGGTAACCACCGTCTTTTCGGGAGCCCATTTTCACTAGCTGTAGGGAAAAAATTGTTTCTTTCATTATTTCCTTTCAAAGAAAAGTCACCTTAGATATCTACGTCTGCATTATTCCTAGTAGTCAGGGGGTTCTCTATGTATTGATTTGGACCTATGCGTGGACGGACACCCCACTTATCCCTGTCCTAGATCTTAGGATAAGGCAGTCGACTGCGCATTACCTAAAGAAAGGGATTTTTGTTTTGTTTTGTTTTGGTACCAGGGATCGAACTCATGACCTCACGCTTGCTGGGCAGGCACTTATGCCGCTAAATCCCCAGACCCAGAAGGGGATGTTTTGAAGTTTTGAAGTTATGTGGGTTTATTGTTTTAAAATAAAATTAAACATGACAGTTGAAAACTAAAAAGAATAACTCCAAGGAGTAGTCATCTAATACCTACTAGACAATGTCGGGGTTTAGAACCTTTGAAGGAGTGTAACTACTTAAACACAGCTATGCTCACTTATATGACATTTCATAAATCAGGTGCTTTTGAGCAAACTTTGGATGGAAGTTTTGATACAATCATCGCTTAGGCTAATTTACCTAAGGACAGGATGGCATATATGCACTAAAATAGTGACATATACTCAAATGACCAAAATTGTACATCTAAGGCAAAAAAGAAGTTAGGTTTATCTTGTGCGGAACCTATTCTGAGGTTGGCACAGCCAGGTGTGTATCCACAGGGACAGGGAACAATTCTGATCACGATGAATGGGCTGGTGTCTCTGGCACCTTCCCAAAGGTCTGTGCTCCTTGACCCTTTCCCTTGCTTAAGAATGGTGGTTGACACCTAGTCTGGACAGTACTCAAAGCACATGTTCTCTGCGAATGATTGCATTCATTCATTTCTAATTAGTAATCATAAGTAATGTATTATCCCAGGAATTATAGAATTACATCTAAAATCTCAAGACTCAGAATATCATGCAACTGTTCACCATAGCCTAGCACAGGAAACAACTCAGCTCAGTCCAAAAAATCCCCTGTCCCCCATTGGCAATTGGAAGCAATCGCATCAGTCTTTAATCACAAGCTGACAGAGTCACAGAATGGCTGCAATATAGATTCTTATCACTCTGCATTTCAAAGCTGTTTTCATGCCCTGTGCACCTTGGAATTTCCCCTCTTCTCCACCACCTTGATGTCAAGAGCAGCTAGAACATGTGAGTAAGCTCTAAAAGGCCACACAAGTTCATCTGCACTACCCTGGGAATTCCCTCTGCATGTGTTGGTACAAGGGAATGAGAGGTGATTTTGTAGGGCAGATATACTGCAATATAACCACTATCCTGAACAGGAGGGAAAAACAGCAGCCTGTTTTTTCTCAGTGTCAGTTATACTCTGGGCAGGGACAAATACATGGCAAGGTCAAATCAATATTTCTGGCCTACAGGGAAAAAAACCCTAAATTTTCTTCGTGTTGGTGAGTTGAAGCCACATGGATGTCAAGGTCACCTAGAAAGAGAATGTGAGTGGACAGGGTCAAGGCCAAAGCTGTGAGGAATGCCAATATTTAATAGTTAGAGAGGAAAAGACAAGTTTGAAAAAAATCTGGTCAGAGGAATAAAAGACAAACCAGGAGCATGTGGGGATGGTGTAGAAACCCAGAGAAGAGAGGGTTTCAGGAAGGTAATCGTGGACAATCTCTTGAATTATCCAGTTGGGTTGGGTAAAATAAGCAAAGAAAACAATTATATAGTATGATATAAGTGGAATCCTTTCTACAAAATTTACACACTGAATCCCTAACCTCCATTGTATCTGTATTTGCCAGGGGAGGCCTTTAATAAAGTTAATAAGATTGAACGAGAGTATAAGATTGGCCTTTAATCTAACAAGACTGGTGTCCATATACAAGGAGAAGGAACTCAGAGGTAAGACCTGGAGAGGACACAGCCAAAAACGCTTCTGGAGACTCCGACTCTGCCCACTCCTTGATCCTGGACTTTCAACCTTTAAATCTATTTAAAAAAAAAAATCTTTCTGTTACTCAAGCTACCCTGCCTGTGGTAGTTTGTTATAGCAGCCTTAGCGACCAAGCATACGCAGTAAGGGTCACAGGTGCTGTTTGACAGAGTTGTTTCAGGTGATGATAAAGGTAGAAAACCATTAGAGGATCTTGAAAAAGACAAGGAGATGAGGGAATAAATGGAGCTGGGATGCATAACTAACACTCAAGAAATATGAATGTGAAGAGAAGGGGGGTGATAAACTGGGAGAAATGTAGTTTCAAGATAATGAAGATTAAACTTAAAAACTAGCAAACAATAAATGAGATCATGTTCTGCCAAACAAAGAAAAATATACTACATAAGCAATTTAAAGTAAAAACTAAGGGTACTTTTACATGGCTTACCAGGGGTAAGAGTACTGGGAAAGTAGCACTAGTGGCTGTGAGGTATTGATCCATTTCTTGAGCATTTAAACTTTTATGAAAAAGGTCATTACAATCCTCACAGTTCCATGCTTGGGAGATGGGGGGCAGACTGTGGGTCTTGTAGACTCCTGTAAGAACTCTCCAAGAAGTAACAAATGGCTAGTTTTCTTTTTCTTCCTGTGTTAGTTTGGACCCTCCAAGAAGAAAGCACCAAGATGAAAATAGTTGGGCCGTGCAAGAGACTTATTAGTGGAAATACCTTTGGGAGAAAGGTGGGGAGATAAGGCTGGGAGAGTCATTGGGCTTTCAAGGGACTGGGGGTGGGACCATCTTAGGTGGCAGATCTGCTCTAAGAAGTCTTGGTAAGGCTGATGAGACTCAGATGCCCACCAGAGGAGCACCTGCCTTCCAGGAGATAGCTGCTCTATATCCCTGCCACACTCGGTCATTGACTAGGGGAGCGGGGCCCTGGGCTTTGGCATGTGGGCTACCTCCTGGGCCAGAGCCTTGGTATTGATGTGGTAGTGAACTTCAACATGCAGTAGTGGAACCATGGCTCAATTATGCCACCCACAGCTATGAGCCGAAAGTCACGTTATGACAGCCAACTCACAACCCATGTTTATTTGCAGTTCCTTACTCAATAAAATTATTTTACACAAAGTGAGTGAATAGAAATAAAAATTCCAAAGGAAATCTTGAAATTCTCTCTTTCTAAGTGTCTAGTCATCTACCTGAAGAGCAAGAATACTACTTAGTTAAATAAATCAACTGATTGTGGCAAATTATAATTCAGGCAACTTAGAATTAATTGGTAAGAGATTCACCTTCTGTCATAAATGTTTTAAGAATTAGCATAAAATGGTAATATAACATCTTTTAGCAGATAAAATAAGACAAAGGAAAAAGGTAAACAACACACTCTCTTTGCCTTCCCAATGACATCATTAAGCGTCCACCTCGATCCACCCCCGACCCTAGTTCCCCTTGTCTCCAGTATTGTAATCTTCTTCTCCCTCTAAGAAGTTGCTCCTCAGATTGCTGCTTAACAGCCATTCCCAGAAACCCAAAGCCACTTACCTTCAGTGTATTTGCTAATGGAACAATTCCATTCTAAAATGCACATCTCTGTTTTTATAAAAATGTGACTCAACAACCGTGTACCGAGAACACGGGTTTTGCAAAATGGGTACTGGGTGAGTCAACTGTTAGTGCTGTCTGAGAAAGGAAATAAGCAAAGGAGAGCAACTGGCCTCCTTCTCTCTCCATTGTGTGCTGAGACTGTCAGAATAGCATGTGTTCGCTTTTTTCTTTTTTATGATTGAGTCAACATTTGTACATCTTTATGGAGTACAGTATGATAACACAATGCATGTATGCAATGTGCAATGATCAAATCTTCTCAAATATTGATCATCTTCGTAGGTAGGGAGTTCCTGTGCTCTTCTAGTTATTTTCAAATACATCAGAGATCATTGTAACCAATACTCACCCCATTGGGTTGCAGAAAACCAGAACAAATTCCTCTCACCCAGCGGCATTTCAGCAGTTGCTATCTGACTGACCTCCGCCTTCCTCTTCTTCACTCCTGATTCCAGGGATCCCGATCCCCTGTGACCACCGTTCACCTCCATTCCTCTGCAAGATGGACTTTGATTCTCGCCAATGAGTGTGAACAGGCAGCACCTGTCCTTCAGTGTCGGCTCACCTCACTCCACACAGTGACCTCAGTTCCATCCATGTCACAAAAGACAGGATTCTACTCTTCTTTATGGTTGAACGACAGGACTCTGTGCATTCATTTCAAAAGCTGTAAACTGAGTCACAGAATAAAGAATGATTTTGTGCTTTCCTTTCCTTGAAAGTGACTGCCAACATCAGAAACGGAACATAAAATTTTCTAATTCTACACCAACTCAACTGGCTTGAAATTGTGCTCTTTTTGCAGCCCAAGCACATGGATAACTGAGAATCATTTATCAGGTCCACAAGAAGATGAATAACTACCGTTTTGCAACTGAACAAAGCAATTTTTTTTTTCAAAGTGCAAAGGAAAAAAATAGTTGTAGAACAGGTTTTCCTGCCTCCAAGTATATTTGTTACTTAAAGGAGAACTTCTGTTTACTGGTACTGTACTGTAATCATATTCTTCCTGCTTTTGTTAATTCTCCTCTGTATTTAAGATTTACAGTGGGGGGAAAAATGGATCACAGATCAAGAGAAAACCAATTTTTTCTTTTATTTTCAGAGCGAAGGAGGCCAGGAATTAATAACCATGTGATGGGTTTTGTAATAATCATTTTTCTTCCAAGCTTTGAAATTTCAAATGCCTCTATCCTCAGAGCGATGACCAACATTTTGAGGCCAATCCAAGACTGCAAAACTTCACTCAACTTCATTAAAGTACTGGAATTACAGGAAACTGTAAATATTCTATGCTAGGAAGCTGAACAATTCAGAGGCATTAAAACAACCCCAAACACTATTTTCCATGTAGGCACTTCAAGATCATAAACTCACCGTCCTAATAGGTCCCAAAGAAATGTCATGAACTATATCATTCAATTCAGAAATGGTCAAAACATAGATTGACAATAGTAATCAGACATCTGTGCAACCCTCTGGAACAAGAGGAAAATGGTGGCTTTAACCTGGTCTGATGAAATGTAATACTACGTTCTTCCAAAGACTTGATATAAAACTTCCAAATGTGGATGCTATAGTAGTATCAGAAACATCCATTGATTTTATTTCATATACTAAATTACTATTTTTGTTAACATATGGCCTTTGGTCAGTAATTTTGGTTTTCATCCTTACTTGGCATGGCCACACTCACTGGAATCTGATGGCAGAATTAAACCTAGATTCCCTGTGCAGATGAAAATCTATGTAATCTTCAGCCTTGTTCACAAAGACTTAAAAAACCAGAATTATACAATCTTGGTTCTAGAAAGTCCTTTCTCAATGTTTTTCCCTGTCAGTGATACCTGTCTCCTTTAAGGGCTTGTTTGCTCACTTGGTTTTTTAAAAAGTACACATGACAGTTTTGTTTCCACTTTTCCATTAACTTTCCTGGCTCCAACAATCATTGCTGTCTCCTGATACTTTACTTAAAGATCTTGTATCCCAAACTTAAATAATAACCCAGAAAACCTTCTTTGTGCTTTTTCATGGGATAAGCTCTTTGAGTGTCTTTCCTGGGCAAAGCCGTCTGTGGGTGCAGCGAGTGTCTCCTTTAGAGGGGAACTCTCCTCTGGGCTTGTTTGAGCACTGCTCTCCTCCCTCGAGTTCGTTTAATCCTCACATCATTCACAGTGTAGCAAGAATAGAGGGAGAACTGTCTTGGTCCTTCTATTTCATTTTGTGCAAGCAGAGAAACATTTCCTAGAAATCCCCCAGAGCTCTCCCTCATTTGTTCATTGACCCTAAGACTATTGCTCAAACTATCAATAGTCAAAAGTTGGTTTTTACATAGATGAACCATTTCTGATGGAGTAGATATTGGGAAATGAACCATAAGTGCTACAATAAGCATGTGAAAATATCATAAAGTACACATAAGAAAGTGAAGAACTGCAAAACAGACATAGCCAAATGCCTTGGGTGTTAAACCTGGAGAAATGGTTTCCAGCGAGGCATTAGGAAAAAGCTGGTTTCCAAAGTGAACACTGGATTTAGGCACAGGAAGATAGGAAAGAGACGTTTAATTTGCCAATCGGGAAATGAGAACGAGGAAAAAAAATGGGGAGCATATACAATGTTATAAGTTTGCTTTTGCTGAGGTGTAGCTGTGTAAAGATGTATTAGTTTTTGCTGGGATAACAACTCCCACACCTCGGGAGCCTATGGCAGCAATCGCCATGTCTTACTCACGTTATGTCTGGTTGGCTCTGCTGCCTGTGTCTTCTGACCCCTGGGTCTGGGCTGACGGAGGAGCCCTCGCTGGGATCTGCTCCTTTCCTGGCAGAGAGTAGGAAACCCATAGGGATTGCCTTTGATGTGTTTTCACATTTTCTAGAGGCAGGAAGTTGAACTGGGGACTAAACCAAATCATAACATTTACGTTTATCTGTGCTCCTTTGTGCCTGGCATGGAAATATACCATTTTACTTCATCTTTGCTCTTAAATTCTTTGAACCTTCTTATTTTATCCTGGAAAGGTAGTTTTTTTTTCATTATTATTATTACTTTTGTGTGTGATGGAGATTGAACCTGGGGCCTTCACAATGAGCTGCATTCCCAACTGTTTTTCTTTTTCTTTTTTCTTTTCTTTTCTTTTCTTTTCTTTTCTTTTCTTTCTTTTCTTCTCTCTCTCCCCCCTCTGTCTCTCTCTCTCTCTGTCTCTCTCTCTCTGTCTGTCTCCCTCTCTCTCCTTCTTTCTGAGACAGTGTCTTACCAAGTTGCAAGGTTGAGCTTGAATTTGTGGTCTGCCTGCCTCAGTTTCTCAGAATGCTGGAGTTATAGGCCTGAGCCCAGTGTGGTGGCTTGGTTCATGCCTATTTTTAAAATAAGGAAACTGAGACTCAGATTAGTTAGCAATCTGGCTCCACTTCCCGCAGCTAAGAAGGTGAAATTTCCAAGTATCAAAAGAGATTCTAGAACCCAAACCCTTTCCACACATCACACTGTCTCTCCCTGTGAGCTAAGACAGAGGTGGAGCCCTACAGCCAGAGAAGGTCCAAGGGGTAGACAACTTGGAGGGGCTAAAATCTCTTTTTAGGGCTCATTCCTTTATGTGTTCCTCTATTTGGCAATGAATTTTTTTAATACCAGGAATTGTTCTAGACCCTGAAAATGATGCTGCTGTTATGAAAATAGGTAGCACAAGAAGTTACACAACTCAGGGAATTGAAGAGTAGGCCATTTTTGCATGCTTTAGAGTAGGGGTCCCCAACCATGCCACACAACAGGAAGTAAGCTGTAGGCATCAAGTGAAGCTTTCTCTGTATTCCCAGCCACTCCACACACTAGCACAGTCACCACTTCCTGTTGGATGAGCTGAAACATTAGATTCAGTGACTCTACTGTCAATGTCCTGTCCTCTGGCAGGAGGGGAAACCCCCCTGTGAGCTGCTCATGTGAAGGATCTAGGTTGCATGCTCCTCAGAAGAATCTAATCTTGAAACCGTTCCTTCTCCTGTGAAATGTGGAAAAACCGTCTTCCATGAAACCAGTCCCTCCTACCAAAAACGTAGGGGATCACAGCTATAGAGTGTGAAATTTTAGGTGTTATATTTAGCTTGATTCTAATTCTTTAATTAG
>RJWM01051556.1:0-10392 GCA_004363535.1 Dasyprocta punctata
TCAGACAGCCTTTTGGTGTTGCTCCACACCTGACCGTGCAGGTGGCCATTAATATCCTACCTTGTAAAATATAATACTATATTTACTATATATATATATATATATATATATATATATATACATGTATGATATTTATGGTTCATATATAGGGTTTATATATATTTATGGTTTATATATAGGGTTTATATATATACAAATATACAGTATATACGTAAGCCATATATATGGTGTGTGTATGTATGTGTGTGTATATATATGTATATATATATATATATATATATAATATATATAGTATATTTACAAAGTCTGCCAAAAAACGTATACACAGTGTAGCAGTTCACTATACTAATAAATGTTTGTAAGCTAATGTCCACTGCTTGGAGCAGTTCTTGTAATTGTAGAGGCCAAAGCTAACTTGTATTAATCTCGTGATGTCTCAAGAAATTTAGGATTAAAATATTTGCGTTTTCTTTTTCTGATTTATGTGTTTTTGGAAGACTCTCCCTCTCTACGTATGTGTATGTGTGTGTGTGTGTGTGTGTATATATATATATATATATATATATATATATATATATATAATATTATATCAAGTCCATCACTCTAGTAATCTCTGACCAATACACCACTGGTTGATCAACATCTGAGGTGACAGAGATGATTTTTTAGTCCAAGTGCCTTTGCCTTTGTCACTGGCAGCCCTGACACTTCCTGATATGCTTTCTCAGGAGGGCAGGAATGAGTGGGAACTGGTGAAATTCACGTTCCCTCCACCTGGACCGAGTGCTTCTGACCTGGCGGGACACCGACACTGAAGCAGCTCCAGAGGGGACAGACACACCCGGGGGCTAACTCCACCCTCCTCTGCTTGCTGTTACAGAAAGAGACGCCTCCTACAAAACAGTCCAGGTTGAGCCTGAAGTCCCAGAAAAGCTGAGTCTGAGGGCGTTTGTGCTCCGCTTCCCCTTCAGCTCCAGGCAGTGACACTCACAGAGCAGGTGCTGAGCTGTGTCTCTCCAGTGGGCCGAGGACATCCTCAAGCAGGTGGGCTGCAGGACGAGAAGCAGGTGGGAGGGAATTCAGGTCCTGGAGCCCCTGGGACTAGGAGTGGAGAGGCTGGTTGCGCAGGTCCTTGCTTTTACAGATTTCAACCATAGCTGGAAAGGGGGCGCCCCTCAAGGAGTCTGGATGCTCACTGACCTCACAGGTCCGCATCCACAGGCAGCAGGGGGGATGCTCAGCCTGAGGCTGTGGCCCAGGGAAACTAGAGGAGCCTCACACAAGGTCGCTGTGGGCAGCAGCGCCCTCTGGAGGGCAGAGAAAGGACCAAGGTCCTAGAGGACCCAACATTATCTTCTCATCTGATTTTTTATTTTTTTATTTTTTTATATTTTATTTTGTCTTTTGGAGAACTGGGTCTCACTATGCAGCTCAGACTGCCTTGAACTCACTTTATATCCCAGACTGGTCTCGAACTCTCCCTTCTCATTTGAAACGTGGTATTGAAACTTCGATAGAACGTGTGTCTTTCCTGTAAAATCTGTGACGATGTCACCTTCTGTAGCACATTCTATTAGTCTGGAAATGCATCAAAAATGAGAATAATAATAAAAGGTTACAGTAATGTACTTCCTGGACAATTAGTAATAGAAGACAGTATTCTGGACACTGGAATATCGCTAAGATTCTCCGCATTAGTTTGTGAAACCCTCATTGGCCACAGGGTAAGACAGGTATCTAAAGACAAGCCTATGATCCTGAGGTGACCAACAGACTTGGGAGAGATTCTGTGTTTGTTACTAGAGAAAAACCGGTAAATTAAACCAGAAATTCATACTTAAAATAAGATTGGGTCATGTATCATTAATTAATCAATCAATGCAAACTAATAAAGGCTATAGTTTTATTTGTCAAGCAGAAAGATTGAAGATGCCTTGATTTCTGGTCAATAAGCTAGTATTTTCTAGTAGTATGTGAAAAATCACTTAATTCCCACATGCTTAAAAGAGAAAGTGAGGAGAGCTCTGTTCCACTTGTCGGTCACCAGGACAGACTGACATGCAACGCAAAAGTGTGCAGACCACACACTGAAACAGCCATTGACAGAAGCCCATCTATGAAGAAACTTAAAGGGCTAATGGTAGGGGAAATATGACATAAATAACTGATCCTGAAAATAACAAAAGAGAGAAACCAAGTAAATCTATGTGAATTTAGTAAATTACTAAAGGAATACAACCAGAAGATAAGAAATGAAGGGAACTTGTGGCAAGAATTGAAGGTGTTGCAGGGGTTGACTGTGACCTTTGATAGCTAGGCAAGCAGTGGTTCCCCATGGGTGGGAGTTGAGGCCAAGCAAGATGAGCAGTATGCTCTGTGCTCAGATAATGAAATGAAAGTCTTTCCCACCCAACTTATATTGACATATGCACCATGCATACTTCACAATAAAATACTCTAAATCTCAATTACTGGGGTGGAAATGAAAGGAAAAAGTTTTCACAGATTCAGAAATTGCTCTTACACTGAAAAGGAAGAGCATGTGGAAAAGGGCTCATAAGAAAGTGACTTGCACCAAAACAATGCATTTCAGACTTAAAAACACTCCATACTTCTGGGCATGGTGGCACATGCCTGTAATTCCAGCACTTGGGAGGCTGAGGCAGGAGGATCACTGTAAGTCTAAGGTCAGCCTGGGCTACATAGTGAGACCCTGCCTCAAAACAAAACAAAACAAAAAAACCCACAAAAGCATGCTGTGTTTTAGGAAAGGATACTGGTTGATTCTGTATCTTAAAATCTGATGTATTCTCCTCACGTTTTACTTATTTTTTAAGACTAAAATGTATAACCTTACAAGTTATTAAAAAAGAATATTAAAATAATGTATAAACTTTCATTTAAAGTGAAAACTAAAATAATATCTATAGTTGATGAGATATTGACAAATCAGCACCATCACCTGCTATTGTTGAAATCCGTTTGTTGAAAAATATAATCATGGAAAGTAAGCATTTGTATCATGTCTTTTCTCTATTTGAGGAACTATATTTCCAATAAAAACACACTTGTATAATGCTCAGAAAAACATTATTTAAAATATTAGGTAAATAGAACCAAAATCAAAAGGTTATCAGTTAAAAAACCTATGTAAAGTAAAAGACTTGCATTTTAAATTACACCATCAATAGGTTGACTGCTTTGGAAATATATAAATAAAAATAAAATGGAGATAGGCAGGCATGTTAATAAATACTAGATAAATAATGAACCCCTGTAATAAAAAATGTATCAGTATATATACCCCAAACTTTTTAGGTGGTGATAGCTCATTTGTAGCCTATGAAATTATAGGACTTTTATCTGACTAGTTATATCTTTCAATATGCCCAAAATAACACATTTAATTAAGAAATAAATTCGGTTTAATTAACAGGGAAACAACTGCTTCCCTTAGATTCTAGATCTTGGTTTGTGTTTTTTTGTGTGTGTGAAAAAAACAAACAAACAGTTGTTTTGGGGTCATAATGCCTGAGTCCTACTCCTTAATTTTATTTGTGTAATACCGTACCACGTTTCTGTCTCCTAATTATTTCATCAGTAAGGTGACAGGGATAGTCTGGATCAATCTTTCTTAAAGAGTGAATAATAATACATCAAAATAGTCAAGGAAGAGCTTTATAACTGTAATAAATACAATGACACTTTAAATAGTATTAGAAAACAATATAATCAGCATATTGTTGCAAATAGTATTAATTAAAACTAGGACATTTTATGTAGTTGTTTTAAAGTTTATTTAATACTAAATTAAGTTAGTAATCATATAAGTAGTATAGAGATAAAGAAATACTGCAGTGTGAAGATTATAAGGAAAGGGGTTAGGCACTGCAGGCGAGGCGCCAGCTTCTTGAAACTTCTTTCCTGGAACCAAAGCAGGAGCCACAGAGCATCTGTTCTCTTAGAGAAAGAGCTGACCAGTGGGAGGATCTGTGGACAAATAGTCCCAGCTCCAGGAACAAGCTGCACTAAAGAATGAAAGAATTCCATTATAAATTAATTGTATTGTTGTTATATATTTCCATATAAATTAATTCCAAATAAGTTCAGATTCATCACATATGGGAGATGGTATATCATTCTTCAGTACTTGGAGACAGAGTATCAAGAAAATCTGAAGATGTAGAGAGAAGGTAGAAAGATGTAGAAAACTGTTATGGCTTTGAGGAACAGATGCAGACCTTCTTGAGAGTACTGGACACAGCAGAATAAGGAGGAGTATTGTGTGGTTTTGTAGGAGAAATTCAGACTCAGGGAAGCCTCTTTCAAGAGGGTCCCTTGGTCTTCTGTCTGGGTCACTGACTTTCCACTGCTTCCACCTAAAATGAAACAGTAGTTCATTAGAGTTTAGCTCAGGCATGACATGAGTTCCTCCTCAGAGAAAATTACAGATAAAAATTGTATCAACATGGAAGGTAAAACTAAGGTTTAAATGCCAATTTACTTACCGAGAATTAAGAATATTACAATCATTGGTCCTGAGGAATAGTGCATCTTCAGAATATCTAGAATCTGTAAATTTTGACTTATTCATGTAAGGAAAGTTTAACTTCAGAGTGAAAAAACTAAATATGAGCTCAAAAGTAAATCAGAAATGTGCCTGTGTTAGAAATATGCATCCCCTTGGGAGGAGACACCAAAGTACATCTCTCAAAGTCAGTGCTATATCTCTACCTTTCTCATTTTTTCTGAGACACCTGTTAGCCTTCAGAAGGGCATTAGCAATATGAAATACTACTTTGTATTTTTCATGAATGTATTTTTATGTTGAGAGCTTTTATTTGTAAACTCCATGCCATGACAACCCTAGGAAGTTGCTTTCCTTATTTATCCATTTTGGCTGCTCTCTGATACCCTGAAAAATCATATCATCAGGATAAAGTCAGAGGGTTAGAATAAAATCAGAGGAATATTAACACATTCTTAGTCATTAGTAAGCAACTTTAGATTGAACAGACAGACTCTTTTCATTGTGCTATTCCTACACATAGAAAAATGTCAGAAATCTAGATGGCATTTAACATATTTCTTAAATGCATAAGTGAATGAATAATAAATGATATTTGGTTGTAGGAAAGTCACTACTTAACCTATATTGCCTCATCTTTAAGATGTCAATTACAAAAGACAAAAATTTAATAAAATATTTTAAAAGAAAAAGAAAAATCTATATAAAAATTATGTGTACAATGATAAAAAATTGAGTAACAAATGGGGCTGTAACTTAATGATAGAGCGCTTGTCTAGGATAGACAGAGGCCTGGGTTCAATCCCCAGCCATGCCAAAATAAGGGAAAAGATTATGAAACCTATATCTTAGTATTGAAGAAATTGAGCAATTAAATTTATTAAATTCCTTTAAAATTATTGGGCCTGAGTTTCTTCTGCCTAGATTGTTAATATGTCTAGATAATGTGATTGACCTACATGCAGTAGGCAAATTCTTTCTTGTATGTGGTTGTAAATCAATCGTTCTCATATGGAACTTTTCATGGAAATTTTGCCTCAAGTGGGCTCTCAGCTCTCTTTTGCCAACATTACTAATCAAATAATACAATAAAATGACTCTCATCACAGAACAGGGTATTGACTGTATGTGAATTTTCTTCAAGATACTAAAGAATGAACTCAATCTTAGTTTCCAGGATGGATAGAGATATTATCACTGATGGGAAAATCACCTCGTAGTGAGGGTGAAACTTCTTGGTATATAAGTGTTAGCTTCCCATTACGTAGAAGAGATTGAAGATCTCCTTAAAAATAACCACTAAAAATAGATCTGCCATATGACCCAGCTCTTCTACCTCTAAATATATATCAAAAAATAAATGAAATCAATATAGCAAAAGGATACCTGCACTCCAGTGTTTATTAAAGCACTGTTCCTAATAGCTGAGGTATGAAATTTATCTAGGTGCCCACTGACAGATGAATAGATAGAAAGTGGTATATATGTACACAAGAAAATTATTCAGTCAGCAGTACAAAGAAAGAAAGAATTTTTGCCATTTACAACAAAATGTATCAAATGAAGTAGGATATGTTCAATAAAATAAGCCAGAGACAGAAAAATCATTATTGCACCTGCTGTTTCATATGTGATAACTTCAGAAACGCAATCTGAATGGAAAATAGTGTATGTTATATAGTATAAAATAATCCAGAAACAATATACTGATATGTTATAATATAACATTAATAATAGAATATAATAATTGCTAGAAGCTGCACAGAGTGGGAGAAAGGAGAGATAAAGGAAATTAGAATAACAAATATCAACACAGAGTTAGAGGGAAGGAGAAAGTTATAGTGTTCCACAGCACAGTGGGATGATTATTGTTCACTAGGGAATATTTTGTGAAGATTGAGAAAAGAGGAGCTTGACACCTTCAAACACAAAGAAATGACAAGAAGAAAAATGATATTTACACTAATTGGGTCAGTAAATACACACACACACACACATACACACAAACACACATGCCTTGAAATGTCTTATATCTCATTAATGCATACAATTATTATATGTTAAACAAAAGTTTAAAAATAATAAAGCATGTAAATCAAGGTGTACACCTTGGTGAATTTTGAATGAATGTACTCAGATCACAGTATATAATATAATAAGAAATAACTCCAGACTCTTCAGGATGTTTTTACATGTCATCCATTCACAAAAAGTAACCAATATTTTGACCTGTATTCCTCTAAAGTGTTTTGTGTGTCTTCAATCTAACAATAGGTGATCTTTCAGTATCTATGATTTTGTGTCAGACTTCTTTTACTAAAAAATATGCAATCAAGATTCATACAAATTGTTGAATGTAGCAGCAGTTTGATAATTTTCCTCATTGTACAGTCTTCCATTACATGAATTTGTTATAATTTGTCTGTTCTTCTCTGGCAAATATTTAGGTTCTGCTCAATATTTATCCATTACAAAGAATATTGCTAGAAAAATTATTTTCTGTCTTTTTGTTCCGTATGCAAATCTATGAGGTTATATGCCTGGAGCCAACATTGTTGTGTCACAGAAAATGTGTACTTTAGCTCAAAGAATGGCAGTCTTCTGTACTTTACATTCTCACCTGTACCATATGAGAATTCTAGTTGTTTCACATCCTCCCCAATTAGACTTACTCCATCATTTCTAGGACTCTAAAGGGCATTGTGCAATCTTAGTCACCTTTTCAAACATCATGGCCATTATTTTCTGAGTTTTTTCACATTTCTCCTTGCAAAATTTCATGACCCAGCTGAAGTTACTGCATACCTCTGAAGCTGACAGGACCTTCACTGATAGTTTTGCAATGAATTCAGGGGTCTCTTCTGAAATCCAAACTGTGTGCTCAGTTTGCTGTGACTCTTATTTCTCTCTTTTGGAACATAGGAAAAACAGCATCACTGATGCAACAGCAAGAGGAAACACTGAAACGAAACCCAGGATTTGGAGGCAGATTTATTTAATGTCAAGCAGGCACTAACAGGGAAGTAATTGTCCCTCAAAATGCCAGGCCCTGAAGGCCCAGGGAGGGAGGTTTGTATGGGGTTGCAGGACATACAGAGGTAGAATACTTGGCTGTCTTTGATTGGATTTTACAATATGTGTCACAGTGATCAACATTTTCTAAGAAACAGAAGCATCTGAAACTGCTACAGGAACTGTCATCTGGGCAACTGAGGTATATACTGGCTGGGGGGGTGCATTTTCAACTGCATTTTACTCACTGGACTTGGCAATCACTACAAAAGGCAATCATGGATCTATGCTCTTTAAAGAGATTTACATTTTAAAGGGATCAAGTTTCATTCTATATAATGAAATGAATAATAACCATGAGTAGCCTGTCCTAAACCACACAGGAAGAACTTGATCTAAACCAAAAACTTGCCTTATTTCAATCATCAGGAATACACTTGAATCTAAAATGAAGAACCCAAACTTCTACGTACAGTGCTTACCTATGATTTATGTGAAGAGTCATGTGGATGTTTTCCTCACTGCCTTTCCTGCTGGGCATCATCCTTATTGTTTAATAGGAATGTGGAAAAACTCCAAATAGGACCTTTTTCCAGAATGATTTCTTTCCCCATTGGTTTCTGAGCAGCTGCAAAGGAAACCAAAAAGAGCAAGAGAAATACATGAAGACCCAGATAGAAGGAGTTTCTGTAATATCACATATATGGATAGAAAAATCCATCAGAACTGGAGAAATGGATGTGGAAGCAGTGGGCCTGAATTCTTGATATCTCATTCATCCTTAAAATATTTGCTTGAAGAATAAGGGATTCTAACTATTTATGGTACTTTTTTCTATACTACGGATTGAACCTAGATATACACACACATGAAGTATGTGCTCTACCACTGAGCTACCTGCAGAGCCATCGTACTTAACATGGTATCACCTGCATCATATGCACAAGGATATCTTAGATCATGTGTTTCTTTCATTGCATTCAGAATCGTTCCCCCTGGATTTATAACCCTTCCTAGAAAGTCACCTCAGACAGAGCACAGAACTTCCCTCTGATCCCTAATCTCATTCTCTTTACCATAGAAGGAACAGAATTTTGCATATTTCATAGCGCTTAAGAGCTAATCCAGAACACCTTGCAAAGGGAGGTTCATTGACCTTGATTCAGCAATGGTGGTTCCTCCTGCAAGGAGACTTTGCCACAATTTCAAGCATAAACACTAGAGGGCAGCAAGGAAGCCGGTTCCATACCAGAAAATACTGTAAGGGCACCAGGTGAAAGCCCTTCTGTGGTTCTTGGATACATGGAATGTGTCAGATCCTGAATCTCGTGGAAGAAAACTAGATTTGAACACAGGTTTACAAGGTGGTGATATTTGACTAACGACATAGAGAAAGTACAAAGCTGAGCCACATGGGTATTTGGAGGAGGTATTTGGAATATTACACATACATTACAGGCAGAGAAGGCAAAGGCAAGCAGCAACAGTGCTGATAAGGAAACCTACTCAGAGTGTTTTGGAAGTACCTTCCTATTGTTACAGGCAGCTGAGTTAGACAGAAACATTACAGGCAGTCAGGCAGGGCTGGGCCCTCAAAGGAGCCAGTGCATAGGATGAGATTCTTGCAGCCTTGGAGAAGACAGACACCTCCTGCTGTGGGCCAGCACTCAAGACAAAAGGCAAAAACAAATGCAACCACACCCTAAGTACAAATATCAGGGATTGATATTCTAAATAGGTATGGGACACCTTGAGGAAGCCAGGAGTCACCATCCCAAACCCCTACAGGAAGAATCACTGCTCTTTGAGCATGCCCACTTGTTACATGACTCACTTCCCCATTGTTCCCTGATTTGGTCAATTTTACCTGAGCAATTAATCTTACTGGTTGACCACAGTTCTGTCCCACCTTTATGGCCACCTTGCGAGTTCCCATCTTGGACCCCACTCACCACGTGGTTTTACTCTATAAAAGTCCCTAGAAAAGACAGTGTCTTTGGCAACCCACTGGGGACCCATTCTGCCTCTCTCTCAGACAGAAGCTCTCTTTTTTTCAGTAAATATATTCTGCTCTTGACCTGCAGTGTTCCTAAAATTCATTCTTCAATTTAAGAGATCACAAACTCTTACTGGACATCTAGTAAGCTGGGAGTTTCATTCCCCTGTATCACTATAGCCCATAGCCCCAGGAGAAAAGACTCAGGAAAAGGCATCAGCACTGCTAACTGTTTTATGATTATTGATTCTTGAGCAATTTGTACCTAAGTTTGGCATCTTGATTTACAATTCCCTTTGTAATCTAGTTGAATTCTGTATATCACCATCCCTGAGATAGTATCTGTGCACTCTGGGGCCCGTGCTTCCCTACGGTGAAAACCATGCTCCTTCAGAGCCTCTCAGATACTGCACCCTGGAAGACAGTGCCACAAATCATAGCTGTTTTTCAGATTAGAGAAAATTATGTTCCATATTCTAAACTTTAAAAATGGGAATGATAAAACCTATGCAATAGAATTTTAATGCTTAAATTTAGATATTGATTGTGAAATGAAGAGTAAGCTAATAAATACCAACTTTTTAAAAAAATTTTTATTTTTTTGGTAAAACCTCCCATTGCTTCAATGTCCAGATCTGTGGTTCATTACTTAATGCTTTTTCTTCTTTCCATTAATTATTACACTCAAGGTGCTGAAAGAACACACATAAAGATTCTAATGGAGTTTTATTATCATTTTCTTAATAAGAAACAATATTAAGTGTTGTTTTGTATGCATATTTGCTATTGAGTATCATATCTTGGAAGTGGCTTTTTCAATTGTGTTATTGATTATTTTTTCTCTTGTTGATTTTAC
>RJWM01051557.1:0-10392 GCA_004363535.1 Dasyprocta punctata
CATCTTGGTTGTTTAGTGAGTTTTCTAAAATATTTTTATAATTTAGGGTCAGGATTAGGGTTTTGGTATTTTCCTTGTATTTTCTAAATTGTGTAAACTTCTGCTTATTTTCATTGTCTTTCATTTCCAAGAGCACACACTCAAAAATTTTAATTTATTTTGCTTTGTTTGATGGTCCTTCACATAATATATGTATAAACGAACTGATGAATGAAGGAAGGAAGGAAGGAAGGAATGAAACGTAATAATTACTATTTTACTTTCAACTAGCCTAAGTTCTTCTATCTGAAATGAATTTTTTAATGACAATTCAAGACTTGGACATATTTTTTGCTTTATTCTGCCAGGTTGCTCTGTACTTTCCTTATTTTTAAACCACTGATTTTTAATTTCATTATTGATATATTATTTCTTAAAGTTAGTATTTTTTGTTTTCTATTTCTCTATTGATTGTTTTATTATCTCTCTTTCCCCATGAGATACTAGAATGTATTTTGAAATCCATTTCGGTTTACCTGCAGTGCTGTTATATGTACTTATCACATTGAGTAGCTTTTCTCTGCAAGTGTTCTGCTTCCTCTGTTTTACTACAGTAATGTAAATTACTCAACTTGTATTTAGAATTTCAGGAGTAAATACACAATTTTTGCTTCAACAATCAAAATTAAAACACGTGCAATAGAAGAAAATTCTGTTCTATGTACTTACAACTTTTGGTTTTTGTTTTCAATCTTATTTCCTGATATTCCAAAATTACTTCTTTCTCTGTTCTCTTCCTGCTTAGAGAACATCATTTCATCACGCCGTTACAGCACATCCCGAGTGAAAATTCTCAGGTAACCTGTGCTTTAGTTTTTTCTTGAAGTGAAAAGTCCCTCTTTATTTCCTAAAATATATTTGCAGTGGATATGGAATCTGGAGTGGAGATCCTTTTCATTCAGAACTTGAAAATTGTTGTGCCACTTCCCTCGGGCCCCCATGGCTTCTGATGAGAATTCCACTGTTCTTGAAATTGCTTTTCTCCTATAGGTAAGTTGCTGTTTCTCTCCAACTGCTTTTAAAAGATTCTCTTTGTGATTCAGTTTTCTGAAGTTTGATTACGTTCTATCTTGGTGTCTGATTCTTTGGGTTTCTTCTCTTTGGGCATCATTCAGCTTCTTGAATATATGTCTTCATGTCTTTGGCCAAACTTGAGGAGTTTTCAGCCATGACCTCTTTGAGTAGTTGCCCAGGCCTGCTGTCTTCCTCCTCTCTTTCTAGAATACCTACCTACAGTGTAAAGTTTAGACCTCTTGTTATAGTGTCACAGGTCCCAGAGGCTCTATTTGTTTAAATTTTTCCAGTCTATTTGTTCTCTGTGAATATAATAGGGCAATTTCTGTTGTCTTATCTTTAAGCTGACAGAACATTTTATGCATTTTTCTGTCCTGCCTATCCTGGGAACTCTTTGTTTGATACTTTGTTACAGCCACCTATTAGCTACAGACTCTGTCAGTTCCTGCAAGATTTTGTATAAACTTGATGATGCTATCTCTGAATAAACACAGCTATATCTTTTCCTCTAAAATTTGTACAGATCTCTTTCCTTAGAAATTCATTGTACCACATAAGGCAATAACTGTGATACTGAATACAAATGATGACAAAGTAATTGGGAAGGGAAAAGGAGGAAAGAGGGAAGGGAAAAGGAAAAGATATAAATCTGTATATATGTATATGTAAGATAGCTAAAACAAACATACTGCTGAATGTATTGGTTATTGAGAAAGATCGGTTAATACTTATATGATTAGATCAATTTTACTTGTCTGTTATGTAAACAACCATTTTGAAGATAACGATACACAATATTGCAACCATTGTAAGTTTCTATCATTCTGTTTTGTAAACCTATAATGTTACTGTTGTGCATTTACTCTAGTCGTTTGTTTGTCTCTTTTGCTTTTTGTCTTTCTTATATGTGTCTTTTTTTCTCTTAAATAAAAAATAAAGTGGACACTATGCTTTATTCTTTAACTTATAAAGAAATCATTCAGCCCTTTATTGACAAGTATGACATTTTATGTGAATTTGTCTTAGAGACTATGCTAGAGGAAGTCATTTGATAGTTTTTATCATGCATAGAGGTTGAATTTAATCCAGTGGCTTCACTACATTGTATGAGGTGGTTCTGTAATTTGCTCCATTGTTTGCTAAGTAATGAATAACATAGGTTGACTCAACATTAAACCTAACTTTCATAAAATCCACTCTACCAAGATTTATTATATCTTTTTTACATATTTATGGATTTACTATGCAAATATTTTATTGTGGATTTTATATCCATGCTTATGAGGAAATTAATCTTAATTTTCATATAATGTGTTCATTTACTTTTGTTATCAGAATAATACTCGTATGAAAAAAATTGTCCCATCTTTTCTCTTTAATGCTATTTTTGTAAGATCAATATAATATCTGCCTAAATTTTTATAAACTTCACCAGTGAAGCTATATGAGCTTGCAAGATTTTTTTCCTTAGTGGGGAAGTTTTTTAATAACAGATTATTTAGAAAGATCAATAAGATTGATAAGCTTATAAGTAAGGAAGTCATAAAAAGAGAAGATACAGAAATTTACATATATGAAAAAATGATGTATCACCCAACGTACTATGAACGTTAAAATAATAATACAGCAATATACTGAAAACATTGATGTGATAAAGCTAACAAATCAGGTGAGACCAGGAAATTTCTCAGTACATTAGCATAATGAAAGGAATAGCACAGGTAACAGATCTAATGGGTTATCAACTATCTAACTAGGGAGCAGCACCAAGATTCCTGTGATGTAGGCACCATAAACATCACTGCTTTTCTTAAGACAGTCTTTGAGGAACAAAATCAGCTGTGCTGTCTTTCTTATGGACAGGCGATGGTACAGAATGAACTCAGCTTGTATCCACACACTCTCTCATAAAGGACACTTTCTTCTCTCCTCCTTTCTCTCTGAATGACATATCCCTTGTGAAAGCATACTTAAATTCATATTTATTAATAAAGGGCTGAGTGATTTCTTTATAATTTAAAAAATAAAACAAAGATATAGCTGTGTGTATTCAGAGATAGCATCATCAAGTTTATACAAAATCTTGCAGGAACTGACAGAGTCTGTAGCTAATAGGTGGCTGTAACAAAGTATCAAACAAAGAGTTCCCAGGATAGGCAGGACAGAAAAATGCATAAAATGTTCTGTCAGCTTAAAGATAAGACAATAGAAATTGCCCTATTATATTCACAGAGAACAAATAGACTGGAAAAATTTAAACAAATAGAGCCTCTGGGACCTGTGACACTATAACAAGAGGTCTAAACTTTACACTGTAGGTAGGTATTCTAGAAAGAGAGGAGGAAGACAGCAGGCCTGGGCAACTACTCAAAGAAGTCATGGCTGAAAACTCCTCAAGTTTGGCCAAAGACATGAAGACATATATTCAAGAAGCTGAATGATGCCCAAAGAGAAGAAACCCAAAGAATCAGACACCAAGATAGAACGTAATCAAACTTCAGAAAACTGAATCACAAAGAGAATCTTTTAAAAGCAGTTGGAGAGAAACAGCAACTTACCTATAGCAGAAAAGCAATTTCAAGAACAGTGGAATTCTCATCAGAAGCCATGGGGGCCTGAGGGAAGTGGCACAACAATTTTCAAGTTCTGAATGAAAAGGATCTCCACTCCAGATTCCATATCCACTGCAAGTATATTTTAGGAATAAAGAAAAACCTAGGCCTTTTCAGATGAAAGAAAACTACTACAATTTATTATTAACTATTGTACAATAAAAATGAGTAAAGAAAATTTTCTATACTAAAGGGAATCAAAGAAAGTTAAATACTGAGAAGAAATTTATTTTTAAAATGATGAAATCAATGCTATTTTTATGCCCTCTGTGTGCAAACTTTACCTCAACATCATGAATTTTTTTATTTATCAAAATTTCATAGTTTTATTTTTTGCTTTTGGAGTATGTCATGTTTTAATTCTTATGTATATACTGTACAAAATATTTGTGTATTTCTTTGTTGCCATTTTGCAAAATCATTTATTAAAAATTTAATCTTTACCCTGTTGAGATAATAGGCATTTTGATAAAAAAAATAAGTTGACTATCTCTGTGTGTGTGTGTGTGTGTATGTGTGTTCCTGGATATAGTCTTTTAATTCATTGATCAATATATTTTTCCAAGTAAATATTGTCTTATGTGCTATTGATTTGTAGTATATCCTTTGAAAAGTGTTTGACTATTCTAGCAATTTCCATATGAATTTTAGAGTAAACAATAATTCCTATCAAAAATGATATTATAGGACTTTAATTGAGATGCTGTTGTAGCTATTGGTCTTTTTCTGATAATTGAAAGTAAAAGTGAGATGTCTAATATGTGTTCTTGTTTAAATCATTCTCAATTTATCCAATATATGTTGTAATTTTCATTAGGATTCTCTTTCAAGTATTTTGTTAAATTTATCAGTAAAAGTTTACAATATTTAATTTCACTCTAGGTATTATTTTAAATTATGACTTCCAATTGTTATTAGTTGCATATTGATATTTAATTGATTGTTAAAAATATTTTAATAATGAAAACTCATTATACTCACTAATAAATTATAATCAACTTTGTATATTCCCTAGAAGGTTTTCAACATAAATAGTCATTTTATGTACAAATAAAGGCAGTATTATCTGTCTTTATTTTATACATAAAATAATTTTTATTTTATAAAAATTGTTATTTTCATGGAGTTTGCTAAAGAAAGTTTTTCTTTTTAATTTGGCGTTGGCATACGTTTGGGCAGCTAATGGCACATTTCTCTTGCAGCCCAGCACGCGTACATAGCACACCTTAATTCTTTATAATTCCCTTCTTCTCCCTTTCCACACTCCATCTCGTGATCTCTTCCCATTTGACAAACATCTATCTCCCTACCTCCTATTATCTTTTATTTTGTACTTTATTGTTATATTGGCTATAAATTAATATTTTACTTGAATTTATGGGCTACCATGTGATAATACGATGTGTGCATACAATATCTAGTAATTAAGTCATAGTGGTTTACAGTTTTCTTAACATCTACATTTTCTTAAACATTTGATAATTTTTTTATTAACACGTAATTGCTCATATTTATGGCATGTAGTATGACATTTCAATGGATACAATATGTGTAGACCAAATAAGTGTAACTAACATTTCCATCTCTCATTATCAAACCATTTGCCTTTTAGTTTTTTTGTAAAATATGCGATATATTATTGTAAGCTATGATTCCCGTGTTCTGTGAAGCACTAGAATGTATTCCCTATGTCTAACCACGTTAGGATACCTGTCATCTTACTTCCCACCATTCTCCCTTTCTCCCGCCCTTTCCATCCTCCAGCTATCACTGTCATAAATTCCAATCAACTTTTTATGTTTTAATTTCCACATATGAGAGATAACATGCAGAGTCTGTCTTTCTGCATCTGATATGACATATTTCATTTGACATAGAATCCTTCAGTTTCATCCAGTTTGCTGCAAATGATAGAATATTGCTCTTTTTATGGTGGAAAAATACTCCATTGTTGGATGAATGGTTGAAGTTTTTGCTCATATGTTCCACTTTTTATGGCAGTCATTTATTCATCATTCTTCTTGATTATCGTGCCTGGGACTCACACGGTACAGTGCTGCCTGGCAGGTGTAAGAGAGGGCATCCTTGCTGTGTTTCTCTCCTTAAGGAGAAAGCACTATTTTCCTTTATAAAGTCTGATGATATTTGTCAGTAATTCATAAACGTCTTTTATTAGAGTAAAGGAGTACTCCTCTATTGCTAATTCATGATGCGTTTTATGGGTAAATGACTGGATCTTTTATATTCATTTTCTGCATCAACTACGATGATTCTATATTTTTGTCACTTAATATATATTACTTTAGTGTTATGTATTATTGTATTATATATTCATATAAACAAAAATTACCTTGATCAATTTTTAAGTTTGCTGTTTCCCTTACATTTTAAAGATAAATTCGATTTGATACTGGCCACTAGAAATTTTAATGCTTCTCATTTCAACTCATTAATATTTTGTTATTTTTGCTTACATATTCATGATAGAAATAGATCAGCAATTTTCCTTACTTTTACATTTCTGCAAGATCTGCTTTTTTTTATCAAGGTAATGATGTATTCATAAAATTAGTAAGAAAGTGTACAGAAAATAGCTAAGCCATAAAACCTGGGCTGCTCAATCCTGAATATTTCCCCCCAAAAAAGTCTTATTTTTAGAATTGACACTTTGCCTAATACTGAGATTTGAGCTCTTATGCCCTAGAATTTCTCTTCCTGGTAAGAACATTTTTGTATTCCTGAGCCCTTGAACCACAGGATACCAGTTTAACCAGAGAGTTCAAGCTACCAACATGTTCATCGTGAATGTCTCATGGTTTTGTTTTTGTTGTTGTCATGCTTTGTTTTCTTTTGTTTTGTTTTTGTGGGGGGCTGGCTGAATTCTGACTAGCCGTAGTTAGTCATGCAGTTGCTGCATGCCCTTGTGAATGATCTGCAATAAGTACCCTTGGAACCAAAGCTCACTTCTCTGAGGTTCTCTGGTTAATAGCAGTTCTCCAGTATTATTATATCTTGTTTTGCTAGGAGAATTTAGCACATCCATGAGACTCCTTCAGGGAAGAGCAATTTGAAGTTAACAGTTGCTTTCTTTTGGTCTGTGCGCCATACACCTTTGGCTTTTTTGTTGTTTTCAATGTTTCCTTTTACTGACCAAAATACAGCAGCCTGTTTCAGTCTTCAGAGGACCTGAAGGTGGTTTCATGGATTCTGTTCACAACTTAGTACCGCAAGTGGAATGCATGAGAATAATTCTCAAAGAAAGATGCTAATTTTTTGTTTTGTTTTGTTTGGAAAAGGGAAAATAATAGAGCAAGGAATAAAAAAACTTGTGAGGTATGGATGGGTACCAAATCACCCATCTTATGGGATGTTATCTGTCTTGTGACTAATTTCTGAAAGGGAAAATTTAAGATTTAGAAATAATAGATCCAATTCCTAAAGACTTGACTCACTGGGTATTTATGGAAAGTCAGAGTAATGATTTTAAAAATCATAATAAAGATGTAAAATAATATCTTTATTATTTTTATATATGATAGCTAAAATTAAAATAAAGGGTATTGGTGAGGACGATTCTGGACTTGCCCCATGATGAATTCTCGCCAATCTTAACTGTCACTCTATGCTGGTTAAACTAGAATACCAACTTGACCAAAATGCCTAGGAAAGGAATAAAGCACATTTCTGGATATGTTAGGCTATTTTCTTTTTAGTTTTGTTTTTGGTACTGGGGATTGAACTCACGACCTCGTTCTTACCAAGCAAGTGCTTGAGCCCCTGAGCTAAATCCCTGGCCTAGGTATTTTCAAAGATGATTAACATGTGGGGAAGAGAAGTCAGAGGGGAGACTTCCCTGAATGATGAGGGGGCCATGATGGAACCAATCAGAAAAAGGGAGCCCAGCAATGCAGGCTCTTTGGCTCTCTCTCTGTCTCTCTGTCTCTCTCTCTGTCTGTCTCTCTGTCTTTCTCTCTCTGTCTCTCCCTCTCTCTCTGTGTCTCTGGCTCTGTCTCTCTCTCTCTCTCTCTTTTCTGTCTCTCTCTCTCTCCCTCTCTTTTTCTCTGCTTCCTGGAGGACATATGGTAAGCAGCTTTCTTTGGCCATGTTTCTGTCTTGGCACAGACCTAAAGCAATGGAGCCAACAAAAAATGGACCAAATTCCCCAAAACTGTAACCCAAATAAATACTTTCTGTTAAAGTTAATTTATGTCAGGTACATTGTCACAGTGAAGGAAACTGAAGTAACAGTAAATTGGCACTAAGAACTTGGGTCACCACTGCAACTATATGATTCAGAAGCCTTTGGAACTGGTGTGTGGGAGGTGTTTAGAAAAGTTTGAAGATCAGGCTGTAAATGGAGCTTAATTGGACATTTCTGGTATGAGACAGAAGATCAAAATTTCAGTAGGAGTGTGGGCAGTAATGACTGTGCTCTTTAAGTTTAGGATGGGCATTAAGGACTCTATTGGGGATTGGACTAAATGTCATTTGTGATATAATCTGTTAACTTCCTGCACTTTTTCAGAGTCCCCATGGGCAACACCTGAGAGGTGGCGCATGAAGCTATCAGGGTGAAGACCAAGCTTCAGTAGGGACCCTGAGAAGTCAGAGGGCACCAGGAATGTGCAGTGTCTGCTGAGAAAAGCTGCAGGATGTGAGCACAGCCAGGTCAAGAAAGTAGCCTTGTGTGTTGCAGCCAGCAAGACCATAAGAGTAGAACTGCCCAAGCCCTTTAGACCCCACATCACACTATCATGTCCCAGATACAAGGCAAGGAGATACAGGATTTAATGTCTGCCGTGCTGGGGTTTGATCTTGCTTTGATTCCATCATTCCTTTCTGTTCCCCCATTCCTTTCTTTTGCAGTGGGAATGCTTACTCCGTTCCATTGTATCCCAGAAGTTTGTAAGTTTTTATAGGGGCTGCAACTAAGAGATTGTCTACAGTCTCCAAGAAGACTTTAGAGTCAGGCTTTTGAGGCAATACTGGACCTCTCAAGGTTTTCATGACCCTGTGAGGTAGACTATATGTATTTCGAATAATGAGATGGAGGTGAAAGTTTAGAAGGCCAGACATAGAACTGTACCATGGTCTATAATGTTCTCCAAGGGGCTATTTATTTTGAAGACTTTCTTGACAGCTGATGGGTTTCAAGGAACTGCTTGGATCGTGAAAAGACTATCTTTACCAATGTGTTACTCCACTGGATGAATTCTTAGTTTCACAGGTTGTTAGGAGGTGGGGCCTAATTAAATGAACCAGGTCACTGGGGCAGTGACTTTGAAGAGTATAATTTGGGTCTGATTCTTCTCTTTCTGGCAATTACTTCTCTCCCTGCATCTTTACTGCAACAAAATGAGTAGCTTTCCTCTGCTATGCCCTCCCCCACCAAGATTGCATGCTGATTAACTATAATATTTGAATCAATTTAAAGTAACTGTTCAAATATTTATCATTTATATGTGGTGAAAACTTCCCAGATCCTTACTTCTACCTTTTTTGATGAGTGTCATACGTTATAGTTATCTACAGTTACCCACTGTAAAATAACACACCAAAACTTCTTTCTCCTGTCTAACTGCAATTTTGTACCCACTGATCAACGTCTTCCTGTCTCTCCTCTAATTCTGGTTATCTCTATCCTGCTCTGAATTTATGTGGAGTCTACTGTCTTATACTTCACAGAGGAGGTCTTGCAGTGTTTGTCTTTCTGTGCCTGGCTGATTTCACAGAATGATCTTCAGTTCCATCTATGTTGTCACAAATAACAGGTCTGATTTTTCAAAAATTATTTTTCTCATTTCTGCCATCAGAAAAAAAGTCCAAACAGATTTCCTGTATGTGATAAGGACCTATTTTACATCCGTTATACTGTATAAGCTTAGCATCATAATTGGATTGGGAGGGATTGGGGGCTTGATACATATCCTGTGTATTACAATAAGCTATATTGATAATATCATTAACTAAAAAGGAATGTCTGATCTAAATTCAGTGCTGACACACATGACTAACATTGAATGGTTGATAAATTTTATAAAGATCTATGGCTCTGCCTGAATGGTGAAATTATGATGAATAACTGCAATAGAAGTTTCCTTTTTCATTACACAGCCAAGAATAAACAAGCTTCTATCTCTATCCCCTAAAACTAAGCAAGAAGCACAATACTTGGCTGTATTATTTTATATGGTGCACATTGCAGTGCAAGGATTTCACTAGTTTTATTCATAAAACTGCACCAAAAGGAGAATATATTTCAATGGATCCTAAACAATGTTAGTCTATGTGTAAATTGCAAAAAATGATGGCTCAGTAGTGCTATTAGCCCCTTATGAGACACATTTAGACATAATTTTGGAAATATCTACAACTCACATTTACATATAGTATAGTTTATGGCAAAAGATTATAAGTGTCAGCCCGGCATGGTGATATACACCTGCAACCCCAGCATTGGGGAGGCTAAGGCAGAAGGAATGCCGCAAGTTTGAGGCCCATCTGAGCTACATAGCAAAACCCTGTCTCAAAAAAAAAAAAAAAAACATGCTTGTGTCAGTTGGAATCTTGGACCAGATTTCCAGATACAGATACATCGCCAACACTTGGGAGATAGTTATTGGTTTGGTATTCAGCATTCATTGTGAATGTCTCTGTAAATGAAGTGCATAAATCATCTTGAAACTTGAAATAATCATAATGTCTTGGAAATCTTAAAGAAGCGTTC